>CM021103.1:485902734-486047261 GCA_007115665.2 Sequoiadendron giganteum
GCATACAATAGTTGATAATTAGAGAATTTCTCTGGAATTTTCCTTTGTCTAGATGATTGCCTTAACTCCAAATTATCATTTTGCGTATGAGAATGTATCCTTTCTAATTGAGAGTGGCTTTCCTGCAATTCATGAGCAGTCCCTTCAGAAGAAGTTTTTACCGTCTTCTTACTCAAATTCTCTAAGGTGGATTGTCCCCTGTTCTGACCGTGCTCATGGCATGAGACCTGCGCTCTAGTTCAGTATTGGAAAAAATAGTTGAGCGGCCCACACAATGATCTTTTTTAGTAGCCCACTCACTCTACTCACCACAGTCTTCATCGTGACTGTGACTATCTGCCAACAATTCTCCATGTGAGTTTGCCATTTTGCAACAATTTTTATTTACCAACGTATTAGATTTCACCTGTAATGACCGGTCAACTTCTTCATGCGGTGCATAACCAACCATTTCTGCTGGTTCCATTTCACCAGTGATGTGGGTTGGAGAGTGGGTATCAAAATTCGACATGAATCTTGAGCTGACACCCTGTTCTCTATGCATTGGTGTGTCATCACTCCTGTGCCTTTGGTCAAAGTCTATGAGGCTTGATCGGTCAAGTTGTCGAGCAGCCCATACACCATGCCCATCGCGAACCTCACAATGACTTGGAGATCGAAAATCATGCTGATCACTACATGTGTGCTCATCGTGATAGTTGAAGGAAACTTGTTGTTCATACCCCTGCATACAGTCCAAACCATGACTTGTAGTAGGGAGTTGCTTAAAGTAATCATTTGGACCCCTGTGTGAGGGCTGTGAGCATTCTTCAAATTGATGATTATTAAGATCATAATCCATGCTGTGAGAAACAAAGGATGATGACAGAGTCGGATTTGGGGCTAATATAGAGGGAGGATTCATTTGTAAAGAATTTACTCCTTGAGGTGTTGAGGCAGAGTTGTCCTTATGCAGAGAATTTGATTTGAAAGCAATATATTCACTTATAGGCCTATCAATGTCTTTGATAGCTGGAAATTTATGCTCATTGAAAATGACATCACGACTGCAAATAATTCGCTTTTCAACCGGATCCCAAATTCTGAAACCAAACTGATCTTCACCATAGCCCACAAATATGCCCTTTTATGATTTGAAATCCAGCTTTGTCCTCTTTTCTTTTGGGACATGAACATGAGCTTCATATCCAAAAACCCGGATATGTGAGTAAGAAATCCTCTTTCCCTACCATTCCTCTTCCGGAATACCAAATTACAAACGAGATGAAGGAGTTCAATTGATTAAATAGACTGTTGTGTTGCACGCTTCTGCCCAAAACTCTTTGCCCAAACCGACATTGGAAAACATACTCCGTGCTTTCTCAAGAATGGTTCTATTTAAGCTTTATGCTACCCCATTTTCTTGAGGCGAATAAGGAACAATCTTAATCCTTCTTATTTCGTGATCTGCACAAAAGTTATCAAACTCCAAGGAACAAAATTCACCTCCATTATCTATTTTTAAACACTTAAGTTTGTGTCCACTTTGATTCTCAACAAGTGCTTTGAAATGCTTAAATTTTGTAAAAACTTCAGATTTATGAAAAAGCATATAAATCCAAACTTTCATAGTACAATCATCAAGGAAAGTAACAAAAAAATTTGCGCCTCCATAAGAGGTTACCTCTGTAGGTCCGAAGAAATCCGAGTGTACTAACTCCAAAGGTGTTATCTTTTTGTCATGTTCATTCTTCAAGAAGTTGACCCATTGTTTCCCATGAAGAAAATGCTCACAAAACTCCAAATTCGCAGATTGGAGACCCGGTAGTTGATCACAATTCAGCATTACCTCAAGGCCTTTCTTGCTCATATGGCCTACTCTTTGATGCCAAAGTGTAACATCGCTGCCTACAAGTGTCATAGCAGCTCCCACCTCATTAACAGGTTTCACAATATAGAGATTACCGGTCTTGTCTCCTTTTGCAATAGCCAATGAACCTTTGACTATTTTCCATGTATTCGTGAGTTCAGTTTTAAAACCTTGGATATATAATTAGCTGACTGAAATCAGATTCCTCTTTAATTGAGGAACATGTCTAACATCTTTGAGCAATAATTTGGCTCCACCTTCTAGATGCAAGACAACATCACCTTTCCCAATGATTTTACATGCTTTGTTGTCACCCAAATATACTTCTCCAAAATTGCCTTCTTGATAATTTGTAAATGCATCTATGAGAGAGGAAGCATGAAAAGAAGCGCCGAAATCAATAACCCACGAATCAAATTTTGTATCCGTAGTTGATAATATTAAAATACCATCATCCCTGTCATGAGCAACATTTGCTTCGCTGTCCAAAACCTTTTCTTTTGCCTTCTTATATTTTTGACAATCCTTTTTGACGTGACCAACTTTGCCACAAAACCAACAACCGCTTTGTCTCCCTCTTGACTGTGATCTTTTTACAGATTGGGACCTTCGATTGTAGTTATTCTTGCCTCTATTGTAACTTCTCCCCCTATTTTTAGTGCTGACCATAGTAAGAGCATCACTGGATGAGGACTCATTATTCTTCCTCCTCAAACTTCAGATAGAAGTGTGGCTGCAACTTCATCGAAGGATAATTTCTTTGAATTTGAAACTGTGGTGCTTACCGCTGTGACAACACCATCCCAACTATTTGGGAGAGAACTCAAGAGCAAAACAACCTTGCTCTCTTCATCTTGCGTCATGCCTATGGAGGTTGCTTGGCTGATTAGAGTGTTGAACTCATTGAGGTGATTCGTCATAGATTCACCTTCCCTCATCTTCAGCTTATACAACTTTTTCATTGTAAATATTTTATTGGCTGCCGACGCCATTGCATACGTGGCAGTGAGTTTATCCCACACCTCCTTCGCTGTTGGCTCATTTGAAACATTGTGCAAAACATTGTCACTTAAGGCAAGAAAGATTGTTGCCATGGCTTTTTGGTCAAGTTTATCCCAAGTTTCATCTGTCATTGTGGTTGGCTTCTTTGTTTTTCCTTCGATTGCAATAGAAAGTTCTTGCTTGATCAGCAGAGATTTCATCTAAATCTTCCATATGCTGAAATTCCTCCCAAAAAATTTCTGTATTCTCGTATCCTCCATTTTCAGAAATTTTGACACAAAATTTCCAACCAGCTTCTCACCTTGCTCTGATACCAATTGTTGAATTGAAGAATTCGAAATGGAAACTTAAAACATAAATTAAAGTAGCAGAAAAACTATAAACACAGAACACAATACTTTATCGTGGTTCAGCCAATATGACTTACGTCCACACTGAGCAGAGGTTTTATTAATCTCTTAATTGAATTACATACAAAGATACAACAACAACATATATAGAATAGAATACACTCCTATATGCTCGAATAGGAAGAGACACAAAAGGGAGGGAAAGTAAAGACCGTTGGGATTCAACTTCTCAACAGTATTGGATGACTTGGGCTCTGTGTTATGTATTGATCAACCTTCATTTTATCGATGTTCATTACCTTGTGGATACTGAAACATTTCTAACAGTGTAAAAATAGATGCTTAGTATTGAGATTAGTGTGCTGCGTAGTTTTGTCTCCTTGTTTCGATTAAGAAAACTCGTTCATGTGACAGTTAAGCCATTTTCTGTTATTCGATATTCATTATGTTCTTGCACTATTGTTCAAATCAAATATTGATAACTTCCAGTCGAGTCTTTGTGCCATACAATCTAACTAGGCTCGCAAATTCCCATGCACTGACCGCCGCCTCTCTCTTCTTATTAGATAAAGTTTGTATAGTTGACCCCTGTTATTCGAACTTACACTCTCACTTCAAAATCCATTCTTAAGCCATCGAAGTTTGAACTTAATTTGGATTTTCTTGTTACCGGTTGTAAATTGCAAGCTAGTCAAGCGCATACACTTTAAATGCATATGGGGTCTGGTGTAAGTCGCATATTATAATACGTGCCTTGATAAGTACGAACGCATATTTGTACGCGCGCACTTTATCTGTTAGTAGATTTGGTGCTATTCGCAGTTGTTAAGTATGTCTTTTGTGATTCCTAGTATCCTTCTTGTGAACTTTGGCCTCAATGCTTGGAGTTTGAATCTATCCATTTACATATATAGATCTTCATATATAAATGCGTTGTGCAGTGTTCATTTTATGTGGAAATTTATTATGAGGATAAAGAATACCCGTTGTTCTTCTACATTCATCTCCTTATTCTTATACTGCTGATTGTCATCTTCCAGACTTCTTATTAATTTGAGTCCAAGTTTTGCCTGGAGCTGCCAACACTTTTACTTGCTAAAGTCTCCTCAAATAAGTACCTCAACTTAGATTGGAATTCTTACCTGTCGCTGTGTGTATTTTCATAAAAGTCAGCATGAAATAATTGTAAATCATTCATTTCTTTTGGATTTGACGGCCAACTTAAATGGTTTTGATTTTGAAACTAAAGTTTCTCCTGCGTCACCAGTGTAGCTCATTCCGACTTTTTCGACTCTTTCATTACTATTGATAATCTATTGGATTTAATCATTTATACCATATGATCGATGTGCTTGAATTCTTCATAGTTTGCGAAGGGTATAAGAATTTATAGTTTTTACATTCCTATTTTGGCCACTTCTTTATACTCCTGTTGATAAGTTCTGTTGGTGAACGCCATCGCTGCACTCTCATTAATTCCGTTCTGACTACTAGAAGCATGGAAATTGTAGTCAACATTACCTGTTCTAAGCTGCATACCTTGAGACTGTAGTTTTGCTTTATTCAAAACATATGTTTACAGTTGAATGTTTATCTCCTTGAGAGGTTTAATATAGGAGAGGCGTCGCTGCTCTTATTTAATCTACCAGTTGTTTCCTCACTTTATTTTGCTTGGCGAATGTGCTATAGTCAATGATACTTGTTTGAAAGGAAAATGGTTATTGTAAGATTCCATTAATAGGGTATTTCATTTATTTATTTATTTTGTTTAATATATATTATTATTTCATAAATAGATTTAGCTATGTATTTTATAAATTATATTATGAAGTTCGATAGAGATGGTTATGTGGATATAATGTGTTGCTTCTTTTATTTGGATATGATGTTTTATCTTTCTAAAGGTTGAATGGTATAATATGATACCAATGTAATTGTATTTATATTTATTAATTCATTATAATTGTAATTATAATTATAGTTGTATTTATGTATTCCTTAGAATTAAAGGAACACGTAATATGTTAATATGATTATATTTTTGCAATTGCAATCATATATATATATATAAATATATAAATATTCATTATTTAAATAGAATGGTAATATGATGATTAGATGAGTGTCGTTGAAGTAATGCTGATGTATTCATTTGTATGATAACATAATATTTATAAGTTATTTTGAGAGAAAATTTTATAGAAGAGAATTGACTTGATTATATAATTGAATAGTTATTTGGTTAAGGAAGGAAAAGAAAGGAATGCCTTGAATATTTGTCTTGCATATGCGAGATATATCTCTAAGTGAGCCAATGTATGATGTATGCAAAAGTGTAGATTGTGTGTTATTGTCGATGGTTTTAACCTTGTGCATAATAGTGTTAATTACGATTTGGTACTCCTTGAACTTAAGTAGATTGTGGATTTTTACTAACACTTAGAATGTTGTAAACCCTTGTGGATTGGTGGCTAGATTTTTATGAGTATTAAGATTAGGTCTTCTGTATAGATATGTATGTAGTTATTTGTGCTTATCATGTTATAGTTATAAATGTTGTATTTGAATTTTAGAAGTTGATCTATTTTTTATAATTATTTGGTTATGAGGATAAACATATTAAAGGACTTAGTGAATGATTGTTTGGAAATTAAACAAAGGAAATTATTTATTATACGTAGATAATGGAAGGAGATTAACTTATTTATAATGATCATTTAGTAACTTGAATTGAGTGTTTCATATACCCACTCTTGTGTCTACTCTTCTAGTACTGTTTGGATTGTTTTTGTGAAATAAGTGTATGGATGTAATTGGAAATGAAAGGTGCACTATTGGTGTTATCATGTTGGTATATCTTCTAGACGCTAGGGAATGTTATTGGAATTGTAATGTGCTTGATGCTCGTTTATTGTTGTTCTCTCACAATAACTTGATTTGGGACTTATCCATGCACCTTATGAGTTTATATTGGAAGTATTTGGAAGTATAATGGTCTACGTTATGTTTATAATGTGAATATTCATGGTTTTGCTTTATGTGCATGATGGCTGTCCTATGTGTTGTCAATAAGTTATATTTTGTATGTAGAAAGAGTGGCTTTCGTTAGGGGCTGGAACCCTAAGAAGTTACGGTAACCTAATGTGAGTTGTTAATTTAGTGAAAACCTTAATAAATATACTAGGGGTTGGGTGGTGTTCATAATTAATTCAAATAATTTGATTCCTCACCTAAGACCTTAGTGCTTGTATATATTAAGGGTAGGTTGAGATGGCCTAGAATGACATGGTCATTTACTTTGTCCTCTCTAAAATTAATTCGATACCACATGTGTTTTTTTAGGGGCCAAGAATCGGTAGAGATTGCTAGGGTAACTTAGAACAAGGGTCGGTAATCTAGGAAGATTCACCAGGGTAACCTAAAGAAACTATGTGATGACACTCTTATCCTTATACATGTTGTGTGTTCTTTTGTGTTGAGTTATAGTTTGCCTTGATGTTTCCTCTAGGAGTTTGTTTTTTATCATATGATTTGGATATCGTTATGTCGGTATGCGATTGTCAGCCATGTGATGTTATGTTCTATCTTCTTGTATGTTTGTTTGACTTGTGGACCTGATACTATCTCCTAGCATGGGGGGTGGACTTTCGAGTACCACATGGTTGGGAGGAACGTGCTCTATCCTCCATTAGATCCCCTTGTAGGTGATGTAGTGCGAGATGATATGATTCTTTTGGCAGGTTGTTGATGTTCCATTGTTCGATGAATTGGATGTGGAGAGTGCTCTTGGACAAGGTTGATAGTTGTACATGATCACCATCTATAATGTATTCTTACATGATGATTATTTGTGACTTTATTGTATCATGATATTGATGTATCGAGATTTGTCATAATTGCGTTTGGTGTATCTTGAACATGTAATTTTACATTGTAAGTTTATGAGATGGAATTTATTCATTGGTGATATGACATATTCATATGTTTCTTGTATATAGTTTTATGATGTGTTATTCTTCTAGTGTTTTTTTTAGTAGCATTGTTGTGGAACCCTGAAAATGTTCGTGTATATGTTACTTTGTCACATGTTGTAATTGAATGGTTTAAAAAAAAATTATTTAGTTATTTTGTTGCATTATGTGTTGTTCTCTAGGTTCCATGACAGGGCATTACACATGAGCTTTTTGATAGAATTTCTCAAGTAAACATAACTCTATATGAGCTTTAAACTATTAAATAAAATTTCTCTACAATAAATATTCACAAACAAAGCATTGGAATAGTTTGACTAAATACTTCAAGAGTTAATCTTATCATATGAGATATGGAAACACAGATAAGGTTAGTAAACTACTCTTTAAATTATCTTGCATATAAAAAATACAAACTAATGTAGGGGCATTTGGGTGAAACCTTACTTCAAGAGAGTTTGGTAAGATTTCATGGAAAACATTTTTTACAAGAAGAATTTAGACTTATATGCAAGGGAATTTAAAGAGTAGCTTACCAAAAATAGGTATGATGATTTGTGAAGGAAAATAAAAGTGTATGGAATCATAGTGTAAAGGTTAGAAAATGAATTTGTTTGTAGAAAGGACAAGAAAGCAAAGCAAATTTTGTTTGGACAGAGAGTGAAGTTGGAAAGAAGAGTACAATATGTAGAGATAAAAGATTATAAGGAGAGGTGGTGTGAGGAATATGGAAGGACAACATGAGGGAGAAATGAAGGCTTGGATAGAACAAGGGTGATGAAATTTCATGAGTAATTGTAATGCAGTTTCATGAAATCTAAATAAAGTTGTTTGATTATTTTTAAATTTGAATAAATTGTTGTGTAGAATAGTGAGATCAATTAAATCAAGACATGCAATTATCGATTTAGAGTTAGTATTTTACAAAGTATTTTTTAATCTATAATTTTACAACTTTAGGTTGAATTCAGGAGCATTTTTTTCTTTCTTCATCAAATGGTATCAGAGCCAGAGGTTCTAAGCATGTGAACAGAGCACTGACTATGAGACAATTCATACCAAGATCTGTAGGTAGAGGGGGAAGTGTGAAGAGGTTTTGGGGGCATAAGAAGATCATCGACCGTGAGGCAACTTATGATAGAAACTATGGATTGAGAAAGCACAATTGAGGACCTCAAAAGTATTGTTGCAGGTGTGTGAATTCCTAAGTGGTTGAGAGCTAGAAAGTACAAGGAAAGTTGTCATGGAAGTGGTAGATTATAGTAGACAAAGTGATATCTTCATGAGGATCGAGGTATAATTACAAGTGATGCAACATGAGGAGGTCACAAGGGTTGAGTTGGAATGAAGACATGTCATGATGAAGGCATGAAGGGAAGAAGAGGAAGTATTTGGCAGAGGAGATCAGGTTATTAGAGATAGAGTTCATCGTAGATTGTTCACAATCTTAAAGAGTGATCCTATCACTTAACTCCACCTTTGTGATCCCATGCTCACAAATTTATTACTCGATGTGTCTGATGCAGGAGCATCTAGGTGAATGTGAAATCCTATGTCAACCAAAAAATTTATTGTTTTGGGAGTTTGATAAGGTTTCATGGAAAATAGTTTTTACAGGCAGAATTTAGACTTCATTCTAGATTTGATAGTGAAAGTTTCAAAGTTAAACTGTTAATGGTTTTGGAGAACTGGGTGTTTTCTGACTTTGACTGGAAATTTAGTGAAGTTTTTAAATTTTATTTTATATGAGATTTGGGATTGAATGATTTGACGGGAAGCTTCAAAATTCTGTTACACACCTTTGTAAGTTTTCATAAATTTTTGAACTTCTGAGAAAAATTTATCGCAAAACTCAGTTTTCAATTGATAGATGCATCATGTTGATTAGTGTAGCCCACATATTTGCTTCTTTTGTATTTTTTGGATATGCCATCTAATACGGAAGATTTGATTTTGATGCCAACCCCAATTGATTTCAAGATGGCACAATGGAAAATAAATATAAGTATATTCCTTTGCAAAATATGATTTTTAATCGAATGTTTTGAAGAATACCAAAGGTGAAAAGAATCACTCTTGGGTTGATTAAAATTCCCATTATTTATTTACACATAATCTCATTTGCTCACTTCCTTCAATAATCTCATTTTCTCGCTTCCTTCAAATCTCATAAAATTATCGTTATTTCTTTACACATAAACTCATTTTTCTTGGAGGCAATGATGAATAAGAGAAAGGTGTGCCTGAAGGAGAGCTCGGGTTGAGAAAGAATTTAGATTTGATAGTAAAGAGAGAGGAATAGGCATGATGATTTGTGAAGGAAAATCGTTTGTGAAGGAAAAGAAAAGTGGATGGAATCATAGTGTAGAGGTTAGAAAAATGAAATTGTTTGTAGAAAGGACAAGAAGGTAGAGAAAATTTTGTTTGGATAGAGAGTTAAGTTGGAAAGAAGAGTAGGAAATGCAGAGATAAAATATTATAAGGGGAGGTGGCATGATGAATTTAGAAGTCTGACTTGAGGGAGCAATGAAGGCTTGGATATAATAAGGGCGATGAAATTGCCTGAGTAATTGTAATATTGTTTCATGAAATCTAAATAAAGTTGTTTGATTATTTTCAAATTTGAATAAATTATTGTGTGCAATCATGAGATTGATTAAATCAACACATATGAAATTGTCAATTTAGAGTTAGTCGTTTATGAAATCTTTTGTAATTTGGAATTTTGAAAATTTGGGTTGAATTTAGGATTGTGTTTTTCTTTCTTCATCACAAACATAGACCAACAAGTGATTTTTTTGACATGAATCTACAAAGAATATGGTCTCATGAAATTCAAATTTTGTAAGAAATACACTTAGATTTCGAGCATATTTTGTAATTTGATAGGATAATTTAAATCACTATACAAATATATAGTTTTTAAGCAATCATACAACTTCTTCCTTATTGTACAAGGTCTTCTCTATAATTATATAAATATGAGCATAACCTTCAACCAATTGAAGCTAAGTAAACATAGGTAGCACCAACAAATTTTAATTCCTTTTAATATCATAAAAAATAATTTAAAATAAAAAAACACATTCCTTCAATTTGAGATAATTGCTTCTTAGTTATATAAAGGCAAGGTTCTTACCTCTCTATTACTATAAAACATTTTTTGTCATAACCCTAAAATAATATACACTGAAACATGCTTTATGTCATTAAATTTTAATGTTCAAGGCATCACAAATAGCAATTAGCACTACCTAAATACATACTTTTGAATTTGAACTATCAATGCAAGAACACAAACTCATTTATCAAATAGAACTATCTAGCAAAAAAATATGATCAATTACCATAAAATAAATTGTGTCCACATCCTCCAACCTATAGATATACATGCATATCCAAGAATTAAAAATGATAATTACAACTTTCAATCATAATTATTCAACCCATTACAATATATACAATGAATTATAAAATTAAAAGTTTCAAACAAAATGGAAATGATACACTAATAGCTTAAATTTCTTTGAGTTCATCCAAATTAAACTTTATGATATCGGTTCATGCCCAAAGGAATTTTTTTACCTCCCATCCAATAGAAAAAACATAGTAATATCAGCTCAAATTGGACACCACTTAATATAAGAAAGAAAGTAAAATTAAAAGACCAAGGAAATACCATCACTTGGTTCTCTATATTGAGTAGAAGTTGAGGTAGAATTCCTACCCTCAACAAATGGTTCTTAAAATTAGAAATTAGAACAAGACCATAGGCCTAGACTTATACCTCAAGGCATCAATAGATATGGCCTCACCTACTATAGATAGCTAAAATTACCACACCTTACCATAGTCAACTCTATCCTATCCCGATGTTTTTGATTAGGGGTAAAACAGGTTTTAATGGGACCCAAAACCCATTATAGACTAGTTTTGAAGGGCTCCGTAACCCAATCAAAGAAAAGCATGCTACATATAAGATAATTTGTAAATCATCAGTAGCCAAATAGAAATAACATCAAAAAGATAATCATGACAATACATGTTGCAATAGAAGAGAGAGCAAGGGACCGAGGTCCCTTTACAACCGGGTTTTAAACAAGACCTAGAACCCTTTAGGTGAACAAAGAAACCACTTGCATCAACTAGGCAATAGTCAACTAGCCGCTCAAGAGAGACACCTCTGAGCCAATAAAATAGACAACTTAATGGTGTAGAACACCATTAAACCCCTAAAAAGAACAAAAGCACATCAAAACCCCCCACCTCAATAGGGGAGTTAGAGGGTACAACAAAACCATAAAGCACAAAAAATTTCTTGCAACAATACCTCACCACCACCAACCCCATCTCCACCTCAATAGGAGGGAACTCCCATATATAGGAGAGTAAGATATGAGAGTTCCAAACTCCAAAGCTATCACTCAACAACCCACACAAGCTCCACCTTGATAGGAAAAAGCATATGAGAGAGGTACTTTCTACCAAATCTACAACAACTACCTCCACCTCAGTAAAAGAGGGCTCCACCTCAATGGGAGCAGTCTCCACCTCCATAGAAGACACCACCAGTAGATTCAGAGAGAAAGCAAAAACTTCAAAAGGAGGGACAAATACACCCTCCTTAGGTATATCAAGATACAGGTGCAAGAAAGAAGTAGAACATGCTGGATGATGTGGTTGTGTTGCTAATATGTGGTTGTCATTGATGTCAACACTATTAGCATTGATGATTCTGAAGGCTATATATGTTGAGGATATTGAGAAAATTATAATAATTATGTTGCAGGAAATCTGTGAAGTTGTGAAGATTGGAGTGGTGGAAAGTTCTGTAAGCTCGTATTTAGAAGTCGCCCATTAAAGGGTTTGGTGGTGAGCCTATCTAGTATGTTCTCCAAAAGTTTCAGAGGTGCACATCAAGATTGGGGTGAGTTATGAGTTTATGAGTTCCTACCATTATTATGTTATTGTAGCAAGTGTTTCTGGAAGAAGAGAATGCAATTCTAGTAAATTAAGTTGTTGCGTATGCTCCTGTGCTATTCAATGATGGTTCTAGATCATACTCTATCATTTTTGTATGCCCACATTGATCGGTGTGCTCATGATCAAAGTTTTTTCCTTTGTGTGTTCAAGTTTTCATGTTCTTGGTCGACATGGTTATTGTAGCATGTTGCAAATCCTCGTGGATTAATTTTTGAATGCTTAGAACATTCAAGGATGTTGATTTAGGTCTTCATTATGTTGTGTCCGACTTAGGTTGGTAAGCATTGAGATTTTCTCATGAATTAGACCGACAATTTGTATTCATATATTATTTATCTTTGGCCAGTAGAGTTGATGATGTAATTTCATAAAGAAGATATATAAAAGCGATTGTTTCCTCATTTTTAGTGTGTTATTGATGAATTTATGTGAAGTGTGTGTGAGATATGTGCGAATAAAGATCAAATCATTCGATTACATAGCAGAGTGTGAAGGAGTTTGAGCGAAGTGTGAAGAAGTGTTTTTGTGCCTAACCGAAACTTTCATCAAGATTTTGAAGAAGCTAATTTCTCAGTTCAACCTTATCAGATGGATTTAATTTGATTGTTTTATGTAAGGCAATGAGCCTTCCCTTTTGAGTAGTGAGCTCTAGGTAGTGTGCCTGAATGCATGTGCATTCCTTATTCATTTCTTTTATAATTTTAACAGGGTATAAATTGTGGATTAACCTCCACCGTTGTTTTTCCCCTAACATGGTTTCCACACAAAAATCTTGGAGTTGTGTGTTTATGATGTGTTGTCGATTCATGCTTTCATTGCTAATTATTAGATCTGAGATTAAAGGTTGATTAAGGTTAAATAATTTTAAATTCTGTAACAACTGATTCACCCCCCTCTTAGTTGTCTATCCTTGTTTTTCCAACATAACACACCTCATCCATTAGGAAAAAACACAAAAGCTTCTGAGCTTTTAGAATAAAATTATGTAACAACTCAACCCACAAGTGACCCTTAGTCATCAACACAAAATAACAAGGACCTCTAGTCATATAATAATAAACCATTTGGGTCTTGAGAGTAAAAAAATACCCAATCAAAAGCTAGAGAACAAGAGGAAGAGCAAGGAAAATCTCCCCTTGGGTTATGAGAAACCCCACTAGCCAGAGGGCACACAACACATAGTAGAGAGAGGAAGCAACAAAGACTTCCACCACATTCAATGCCTCAAAAAAGGAAGTCTTCCCATCAAGAACAGAGGCTGACTAGAACAGCCCCAAAGAGACAAGCCATAACCTTGCAACCATAAGAAAGATACACTTCAAAGAACTTCCAGCCTCAAAAAGCAAGGACACCATAGGAATAAAAAGAGATGGTAGAGAACAACCCTTGCTATTCAACCAAGAAAGACCGTGGCCTCTCCCTCCATAGATCCTCTAGCAAGCAAACCCCCAACTCCAAAGTACTTCTCGCCACTTCAAATCAAAATATGGAGACCATAAGCACCAAGCACAAGCAAGGAAATAGCTAGGATAGGAGACTGGAGGCCAATCAAGAGTTGATTTGCACCCTCCCAATGTAAAGGGGTGCTTAGAAAGAACACATAGACTAAAATGAAGACCCACTCAATAACAAGCCTGCCTACCACACTTGAATCAAAAGCCTCAGATTGAACCAAATGACTCCAGAAACGATCCCAAGTAGGAACATGAGGCACCACAAAAGCTCAGCCCAACCGAACAAGCAGAAAAGAGCTTGAAAATAAGGACGACAGGCTTCCAAAAGAACAAACTGTGGTGCCATAGGAAAAGAGAAATGCAACTCCATAGGAAAAGAGACTGCACAAAAACCAACATCATCTAGCAGAAGCACAAATTCCAAATGAGCCTCACCAAGCAGCAAGGCAATATCCCAAATAGATGAACCTCCAACAAAAAATGTCGGATCTCCATCATCCTCTTCGGATTCAACATCTCCATCCTCTGTAGATTTCAAACTGCCTTCTTCGCGCCTATTCCTACTGCTCCTCTTCATTTTAGAATATCATATCCCAATGTTAATTAAATAAAAATAATTATTTAATTAATGTTTCCAATTATCCTTCAATGATTAATTAAATAAATATAAATTATTTATTTAATTAATTTATCATGTATATCATCCCTTATAGTCACCCTTAATTTAAAAAATCAATATTTATTTAATTAAATTAACCTTCATATCCTTATCCTCCATGAATTAAATAAATACAAACTATTTATTTAATTCCTCCCTTTTCCACCTCAAATTCAATTAGTCGATTAAAAATAATAATTAAATAATTAATCTATGTACATTCATAACCATAATTAATATAATTAATCAATTATCCCTAAAAAATTACTATGAAATCCTATCCATCCATTTATCTTAAAAAATCCTCATCATCCATCCGAGACATGTGATTTCTCATACTTGTGTGAGGACACTTGTCATAGTCTCTCTTCCCCATGTGATCTCTCACACGTCCCATATCTCTTCCCCATATGATCTCTCACACATGTGAGAGGAGACTTGTAATAATCTCTTATCCCCATGTGATATCTCACATGTGTGAGTGGACTCACATGTCTTATCTCCTATCCCTATGATATCTCTCACATATGTGAGAAGGATTTTAAACTCAACCATGCATTCAAACCAATTCAATCTCAACCCTTCAAATATCTTTGATCCTCATCCCCCATAAGTGCACCAATCACAAGGTGCCACTTGGAGGTATCTAAATTCATCCAAGTATCTCAAATATTCTCAGCCATTGATTTCATGGTTCAGTCTCAACCATTTACCAGCCATCCAAAAAATCTATAAATTAAAATTCTGCCAAGAAATTAGTAATAAGTATCTTAAATGTAAATTCATATTTCTAGAATGAATCTCTAAACCTGCACATAAAAAAACATCAAGAGCACATTAAGGGATGTCGAGGGTTACCTTGTAAAGTCTCTCAACATGTGGTACACTTCCTCTTCAATCTCAAATTTAGATATATGTCAAGGCAAGGTAAAAGTTTTATTAATTTGAATTTGCATCTTATTTTCTGTAACGCCTCACCACACAAACCCCAAAGGACACAACTACTAACAATAACTGAACAATTTTTTTTGAAAACAACAATTACTTTAACCATGTAATCAAATAATTAATCATCATTAATATATCACATAACAACAACCTAGTCCCATGGGGTAACATGGTGCGCTAATCGAAATGAACCCAACCACAACATAGATAAACGAACCCAAATAAAATTAATAATAGAAGTTTAGATAAGACTAACATAGATATACATACATCCAAACATGGATATGATAGATAAAGAAATATATGAATCTCAAAATATTACATTACAACCTCCAAGTTCATTTACATTTGTGGAACATATTTCCACAGATACAACACATAAGATGCCAATATTACATTACAAAGTTGCTTCCCTTATAATATTGGGAAGTGTACATCAAAATCTAGAAGAATACAATAATGAAAAATTGAATACATAACATGGTACAATCTTCCTTCAAGTGAAGCTCTGAGATCACTGCAACTGGTACATCTCCGCAACATCACGATTGCCAATGGGGAACCCAATGGGTGCATAACACGTTCCACCTGACCATGTGAACCCGAATGAACACCCCCCATGCTAGGAGATGACAAGAGGACCCTCACCTAGCAAGGTCAAATACATAAAGGAATAACACCACACAACACAAAACCACATAAAAACATAAAAAACAACAATGACAATAATACTCTAGAGGCAACAAGAACAAGGGAAGACAATGAGCACAGTGGGAGAGTGTCATCGCATGGCCTTACATGGATTCACCAGACTACCTAATACTAGGAACTACCTCCATCTATGTGGATTAACCAGGCTACCTAACACTAGGAACCACCTCCATCTATGGTTAATCAGACATCCTATCTCAAGGTTCCGCCCCATGGGGTGACTCATGCGGATCCACTTACCTTTCATGGATACAAGGTAGTGACCTTACCAACCAGGTCTTCCCACCCATCCTTAGCCTTTGAAATCACTAATGGCATGGGTGAGGTGCATGTTTTAGTCTTGTTATGTGTTTAACTAACCCAACCCACTAGATACATTAATTAGGTTATCACTTATTTAAGGAAACTCTTTCATGGATGACCACTTGTACACCGACCCCCATGAAGAGCCACTCTCCCCTACGGTTATCCCAACACCAAAGACAAGTAAAGGGTGTACCTCAATCCTCAAAACATAAAAGGCATTCTTTCAAAACAAGACGCATGAGGCATGACCATCTCATGACTACATAAAGTATCAAAAATCATAAACAAGAAGGTACTACCCATACACAAATCCTCAAGGTAAGGAGATAAATAAAAAGATGCAATAACAAACATGAAAACACACAACTTTCCCTAGCCTCTAGAGGTAAGTAAACATCTACCTAGGAACAAAAATTACACACGTTTCCCTTAAAACATGAAACAATTTAAATCAAAGTTCCCAGATGTACAATAATAGCTCTTCACAAATAAATCAACAATTCATTTTTACAATTAAAAGAAAACTCTTATAATGATACATTAATCCAATTAAAACCATGTTTCAAAGCAATATGAACTAGACATAAACAAACATATTGTGCAATGAATAACAAATCCATCATCTTAAAACCATTTAATATAAATAAACAACTATAAATCAAATCCATTCCAACTTATAATATTCATGGTGGAAATAAAGTAATTTAACTTAAACTATTAAAGTAATTATAAATAATTTGTGACTATTTTAGAAACTACTTTAACATAGATATTTATTTTCCCATTTATTTATTTTTCCAAAATAAAATATTCTCTAAATCTTTATTTTCCATGATCATTAAATCTAATTTGCAAATTCATTTCTAAATACAAGTTTAATAAAATAATATGTAAAGCTGAGTTTAATCAAGATCAATTTTGTTCTTTAATTCCATAATTGAAATTATTTTTACACTACCATAATATATTTATATCAAAATATATATACACACATAGACATATATATATATTTATATATATATACATATATATACATATATATACATATGTATATATATGAATATATGCCTATCATAAAAGAAATATTAAATTACAATTTCTGTTGATGCAATTACAACATACCAAAAAAATAGAATTAAATAAATATCTATCCATACTAAATTGACGTATATATACATATACAAATATACATATGTATATACATATACATATATACATATGTATATACACATATATATACATATATATATATACACATATATATATTATAAAATTAAAACTGCATTTAAAATCAGAAAAAGCTAACTCATAGACAAAAGTGACCTATGTATGTAGCATGACATCGTACCCCCATCTCCCATCTCTCGCAGTGGACAAAATGGCCCCGATGGAAAAGGTAGTCGGACAGACAAATAGCATCAACGAAAAAAAGTTGATGGTTGGACATTAACTCCACCGTTCCATTGCTTGTCTTGTTGCCGGGAATACGTGTCAGCGCCGACGGGTTTTTAAATCATATTTCAGGATGGAGAAAAACCAAAAAAAACGTGGCATTCCAAACCATGATTTCCTTCATTTCGTGGAATTCAAAACCATTATTTGCAAATATCAAAAATCCTAGACAAGGTCCCATTTTCGACAGTGACGTTTTGGTGGAGAGCAACTAGAAGGAGTTGAGTTGTAGGCATTCAGAGCTAGCAGGTATGTATATCTACTTGAAGTATTTTTCGTTTTGCCATTCTTCCTACGAACTACAAGGAAATGAACAACCATTCTGCGGGGTTATGGTTTATGTGATTTTCTGTTGAGGGTTTTTGAATTTTTGTTTCCTCCCGTCTGCTAGTTTTGAAATTTTGTGCTTGCCAAATGAAATAGCTGACAACCCATAGTGGAAGTATGAGTGAAATTAGTGAATAATGTTTACAGAAACTTGAAATCATGTGGAATAAATCAAGAGGTTGGAAAATGCAATGTGGAGAATGTTGCCATTGTTCACATTCTTATTTTGAACGTTGCAGGGTTTTCATTGGGGAAATGGGTATTTATTTGAAATGCAAGGCTGTTAATGTTCTTTTGTGTTGAGGGTTTTTTTAATTTTTGTTTCCTTTCCTCCCATATTGTAGTTTTCAAAATTTTCCATTGTCGAATGAAATAAATGACAACCCATTGTGGAAATATGAGTGAAATTACTGAATAACGTTTATAGAAAGGAGAAACCATGCAAAAGATATTATGAGGTTGGAAAACACGTGGGTTCTACAATGAATTTATATATTTTGAAAACCACATAATGCCCAAAATGTCGCCATTGTTGAAATGCAAGGTTAATGTTTTTTGTGTCGAGGGTTTTTTTATTTTTGTTTCCTTTATGCTGGTTTTCAAAATTTTCCATTATCGAATGAAATAAATGACAACCCATTGTGGAAATATGAGTGAAATTACTGAATAATGTTTATAGAAATTAGAAACCATGCGGAATATTTTACGAGGTTGAAAAAGGCAACGTGGGTTCTAAAATGAAATGATATATTTGGAAAATCACATAAAACCTAGAACTTCACCATTGTTCACATTCTTATTCGGAATGGAAAAAAAAGCGCAAAACATGGCATTCAAAATCATAATTTGCAAATAAAAAAATGCCCAGATGAGATCCCATTTTTGCCACCATTTTATACACTCTCGTTTTGGAAAACACACTGTCTCGTAAAACTCTGATTGTTCTAAGACCCTTTAGAAGCAAAAACCCAATTGGTTACCATTAGGGACACTATGAAGACCATCATTGAGCAAAACCATAGAGTTGTCAAAAATAACGCCAACATCCTGAGCGCTCTGGCGGAGAAAATGGAAAACATCTAGTAGGGGTCGCTGATTGTTGATTTGGAAGTTGATAGGAATAAAAACAGGCAGGAGGATTTTGGTCCTCCGAAGAGAACTAGAGGCAACCTGAAGAGAAAAGTAGATTCTTCACCTTTAGAGACTTTAGATCTGAAGAAGGTGACCCAGGATATGTGCAACCTGGAAGCTGAAGTTGCTGAGACCTTAGAGTCTCTTAGTTAATTTAGGTTGTGTTTTTTGTTGTTGGCTTCCTGTTGTCTTTTTGTTGGCTTTTGGTTTGTGTCTGTTGTCCTTTATAGAATGCTTATCTGTGGGTTCTCTGACGATTTATTTTATTTTGTCTTATAAAATTTGTGGTTTCAGGTCCCTGTAAAACTCATTTTTTCCTCTATCAAAAACAACCCAATTGGTTACTCACCCTTGGCCTCAATTTGGTATGTTTTATGATTGTCTGGAGAAACTTTTGTTATATAGATAGTAAGAATGTAATGAATTGGAAAATAATAGGGATTATGAAACCTGCAAGGCACATTGTTATAGATTGTTTGCTTTGTTGGAAAACACACTATCCCATGTTAGTTAACTCCAACCTACCTTTCTTGGATGTTTGGTCCTATCTGCCATTATAGTCTAGTTTGGTACAATCCAAATATCATTTCACTTTCTTTATTTGAGTGGAACAAAATGTCTCGATGGAAATGAAGGTTGGATGGACAAATTGCACTGATGGAAAGACTTGATGGTTAGACATTAACTCAAACTTGCTATAGCCTGACCTGTTGCCGAGAAAACGTGTCAGCACCGGTGGGTTTTTAAAATCATATTTTAGAATGGACAAAAAACCAAAAAAAATGTGGCATTCAAAACCATTATTTGTAAATATAAAAATAAGGTCCCAAGAATGTAATCAAATACGTGAAACAATAGGTATTATGAAACCTGTAAGGCACAATGTTGTTATAGATTGTTTGTAGTGTTGGAAAAAACACTATCCCATTTCAGTTGGTTTGATATGAAGAGTTTTATTTTTTTATGCTCCAAGAATGTAATGAAATCCACTTTTAGATTTTTGAACAACACTTTGCTATAGTCCAAATGTCATTTGGCTTTCTTTATGTGATTGGAACAAATAAAATGCTTGCATTATTTGTAGTGTTGGAAAAAACACTGTCTCCTCTCAGTTGGTTGGAAAACTGACCTGATGGGACTGTTAACTCCTACCTGCTGTTAACTCGTGGACGTTTGTTGTCGTCTGCTGGTTTTTTCACTTTGATCCCCCATTTGGCGGGCTCCGCATCATGACGTCTCGTCGTGTTATGTATGTTACCATGTATGTCGTTATGTATGTTTTCATGTGTTTTTATATGTACATAGGTCAATTTTGTCTAGGAGTTAGCTGGCTCCATAAAGCTAACTCATAGACAAAAGGAACCTATGTATGTAACATGAGATCAAAATGGTATTTCAATTTCCTCATCCGATTCGACCAAATAAATGCTCACATTATTTGCAGTGTTTGAAAACACACTGTCTCCATATAAGTTGTTAAGAAACAAGCAACCCATATAGTGTTGTAAAACCCTCTCGAATTAGATGAGGATAGTGAAATGCCATTTTGATCTCATGTTGCATTCATAGGTGCTTTTTGTCTACAAGTTAGCTTTCTCCAATGGCACGACAGAGTTAACGTTTGATCATCAAATTTTTTCGTTTGTGCTATTTGTCCATCCGGTCACCTTTTCTATCTGGGCCATTTTGTCCACCGCGGGAGATGGAGGATGGGGGGTATGATATCATGCCACATACATAGGTCTCTTTTGTCTAGGAGTTAGATTTCTCTAATTGGAACAAATAAATTGCTTGCATTACTTGCATAGTTGGAAAACACACTGTCTACTCTCAGTTCTAGAGGGTTTTACAACACTATATGGGTTGCTTGTTTCTTAACACGTTATATGGAGACAATGTTTTTTCCAACACTGTAAATAATGTGAGCATTTATTTGGTCAAATCGGATGATGAAAATGAAAATCCATTTCGATCTCATGTTAGATACATCAATACTTTTTGTTTATGAGTTAGCTTTGTCTTGATTGGAACAAATAAATTGCTCAGATTATTTGCAGAGTTGGAAAACACACTGTCTCCTCTTAGTTGCAGAGGGTTTTACAACACTAAATGGGTTGCTTGTTTCTTAACACCTTATATGGAGACAATGTGTTTTCCAACAATGCCAATAATGTGAGCATTATTTTATTTGGTTGAATCAAATGAGGAAAGTGAAATTCCATTTTGACTATACCAATTAGAAGAGAAAAAATAAATAGAAATAAAATGCTCACATTGTTTGCAGTGGTGGAAAGCACATTGTCTCTTCTCAGTTATTCCCTCATGAAAAGTGTTGGTTTTGTATGCTCCAAAAATGTAGTGAAGGGACCTTGATCTTTTAGAACAATTATTTGGTGACGTAAATATGGCATTTCCCTTTTTTCATCTGATTGGAACAAATAAAAGACTCTCATCATTTGCAGTGTTGTAAAACACACTATCCCATGCCAGTTAGTTTGTTATGAAAAGTTTTGTTTCATTGTGCTCGAAGAATGTATTGAGGAGCACTTTGATATTTTTGAATACTCTTTGCTACAGTCCAAATGTCATTTCACTTTCTTCATCTGATTGGAACAAAATAAAAAACTCATAGTATTTGCAGTGTTGGAAAATACACTGTCTCCTCCTAGTTATTTCCTCATGGAATTTTTTTTTTTGTACACTTGAAAAATGTAATGAAGTCCACCTTCATATTTTAGAACAACTACTTGGTGATGTAAATATGGCATTTCCCTTTGTTCGTCTGATTGGAACAAATAAAATGCTCACATTATTTGGAGTGTTGGAAAACACACTGTCTCATGTGAGTTAGTTTGTAATGGAAAGATTTGTTCGAGTAATTTGGAGATACAAAAATTAATATTTAGGAAACTCACTCTCTTGTGTCAAAATTATTATTTTTTATTTATTGTCAACATACATACATACATATATATATATATATATATATATAATATGCATTGTTGAATACATTATTACTGTTTTTGAAAATTTTGGGTTGGGAAACGGTGGGTGTTATACAAGCTGTAATCGATATACTATTCTAAAACCCTTTACAAGTAGCAACCTAATTTCTTACTCATCCTCACCTCAATTTGGTAAGTTTTTTGGTTTCCCCATGTGCAACTCCTTGTTGTGCTCTTCACCCTCTAGGTTTGAGCATGGAGATTGAACCACATAGTGTTATCCAATGTGTGATTATTTTGTGCATTATCATATTTAACCAATGCCATCACCTACTATTTTTGGGTCAATCAAGGTGATCACCAAGGTTTCCATTGACTTAACATTTATTCTTGAATAGCCGATGCACACTATGCTTTGCAAGCATAGTGTCTTGCAATAATCTATATTTTTATAGGTATCTGTACAAGTAATGAAATACACAAAAGTTTGATAGTGGTGCGTGGTATCTCTCTTATGTGTCTTGTCTGCCCTTATTGATTATGCAAGTGATGTCCTCTTTCATATGCTAGGAGAGATGAGTTTGAGATATATTTGAATGAATGTTCATTGCTTTACAGTTCCAACATAATGGAAAAATGGAAAATATAATTGCTCATATATATTACAAGTGTTAGTGATAGGTTAAATTGGAAATTAATTTCCCATGGTACAAATTAATATATTTTTTTATTGACTATACAAGTTGGCATGTTGTAGTTAGCACAACATATAATCCAATATCGGTGAAGTTTGGAATGAAGTGAATTCTTTGTAGCAAGAAATATCTTTAATTTGCCTATTTAATCTAACACTAACACTTGTCTCTCTTCCAGGTGGTTGATATAGGCGAGGAAATAAAATTGAAAAAAACAAGGGCAGGTGGATTAAGAAGGATTCTTCAGGAGACATGAATCTTCTTTAGTAAATATAGGTGATTCTGGTTTACATAGCTTGAATCGCAAGTGTATTGGGAAGTTAAGTTTCCAAAAAGAAATTGCATTTAGAATTTCTGATTTATATAAGGATGGAATGGTTATTGTGGGGAATGCAAATAATTTGTAATTTAATTTAAATAAAATAAATGTTACATTATTGTGTGTGTATTATATGCCAAAATTTTACGTGAATCATGTTTCCTTGTTGAAGAGTGAGCGTTGCACGAGAAATTTTTAAAGCATTAGTGAAGGGTGATACTACATATTTTCAATTATCCTTCTCATAATTGATTTGTGTGAATTTTAGGTTGATTTTTGCCACACTACATCAATATCATTTTTCTCCCAAAATAGAATAGGAACCTTTGGATCCTTGGTAATTAGATTAGATATATTTTGAAAAGAACATAATATTTATGATTTTACATTAGAGTAATTCTCCTTTTAAATGATGTACATTTGTTTAGTTGTGAAGCATTGTTGCATAGTTGGGTTTCATAAGGTTGTGAATAAGGAACATTGTTATTCTAATTGTTTTTGCTTAGTATAATATACCATACAAACTACAAAGGAGAGGCCATAATAACACATAAATGACCATTAGGCTTCCCAAATTTTGTAATGGAATTGTTCTTTTGTAGCACAATGAAACATTTCTAAAAATACAATATTTTTTGCAATGTAGAAGCCTCTTTACAAATATGATTTTTCCTTGTTGCGACTTTAGAGGTTTAGAAACACAATGTGTTGTCAATTGTGCAAATGCTTATGTCGAAAAGACCCACCTAAGTACATACAAAAAATGCATGGACCAACACACATGGTAACAAAAAGTGAGGAAACTGACAGACGGGACCAAACGTCCAAGAAATGGTAGGTAGGCATTAACAGCGCCGTCAAGTCATTTTTCTTGCCTCCTACCAACCAAAAAAGGCGGGCGCCTTAGCTTGCTTGTGAAGTCTTGCTTTCATTTGCATTTTTTTCTAGCATGAGAAAACTGGCGAATGGCGTGGGCCTTTTTGATTCCAGTTTGCTCATTGAAAGTTGAAGGTTTGAGTGCATGTGGAGGAGTTGGAGGAGAAAACCGACCAAATTGGGGTGTTGGGTACTATCTGATAGTGTTGTAGAGGGTTTTACAACACTATTTGGGTTGCTTGTTTCTTAACACATAGGCTTTTCCAACATGAATTATTGCAAAATAGAATGAATTCCATACTATAAAACACACTATGTGTTGATGGTTAATAGAGTCCCCCTTAAATGAGAGATGTGCTATTTGATAAAATAGAACACCACCTATACGTTTGTATATTTGTATTTCAAGAAAAAGGTTGGTTATAAGTAAAGGAAGGCTTCAAAACACATTGTATTTTCCAACATGCACTACACAACGTTCACCACTTTCAACGAGTTTATTCATTATTACCAATAACGGAAAGAAATTGGTGTTCTTAATATTTGTAATTCACGCCTACATATATGGGTTTAAAAACCAGAAGGGCTTGGTTATGTTGTGATGTGGAGGTTGAAAAATGTAGTGTGTTATGAAGCATTCAATTTGTTATATACTTGAAACTTAAACAAAACAATGGAAGGTGTGATTTTGAAGATATTCATACTATTTTGTAAAATTCCATGTTGCAAAATTGTACATGTTAAGAAGCAAGCACCGCTGTGAGACAACCCCTTATATGTAAACAAGGAGATTCAAACAACTGAAAACCCACATTGTGTTTTCCAAAATACAACTATTTTGTGCACTTTTTTTTTTCAATCATCTGAAATTTAAACACAACAATGGAAGGTGTTATTTTGAAGACATTCATATTGTTTTGTAGCATTCCATGTTGCAAAATTGTGGGTGTTAAGAAGCTAGCAACCCACAATGAGACAACCATTTGCATTTAAACAAGGAGATTTGAATGATTGAAACCCAACACTGTGTTTTCTGAATTACAATTATTTCGTACACTTTATTTTTTCAATCATGCGAAATTTAAATGCAATTTTTGCCCAAATTTAAAGTCCTTATAAATTTTGAAAGCATTTTTGAATACATTCAAACTGTCTATATTACAAAAGAATTTGAAAATATTCTTTTCTATTTAGTAAGAATGCATGTTGGAGAACCCTAGGTGTTAAGAAACAAGCAATGCATATAGTGTTCTAAAACCTTGTGCAAGTGAGAGGAGATAGTGGGTTTTCCAACACTACAAATAATGCGAGCATTTTATTTGTTCCAATCAGATAAAGAAAGAGAAATGACATTTGGACTATACCAGAGAGTTGTTCAACAATTTGAAAGTGGACTTGATTACATTCTTGGAGCATAATGAAATAAAAATGGAACTCTTCGTAACAAACTTACTAAAATGGGATAGTGTGTTTTACAACACTACAAATAATCTATAACAACTATGCTTTGCAAGTTTCATAATACCTATTGTTTTCCAATTTCATTACATTATTCGCACCTAATTCTACTATTTGCAAATAATGGTTTTGAATGCCATTTTTTTTGGGTTTTTGTGCATTCCAAAATATGATTTTGAAAACCCACCGATGCTGACACGTTTTCCTGGCAACGGGATAGGCCACGAGATGTCAGAGTTAATGTCTGACTGTCAAGTCTTTCCGTCGATGCCATTTGTTCGTTCGACCTTCTTTTCTGTAGGTTTATTTTGGTCCGATCAGATGAAGAAAGTGAAACCAGATTTCGACTTTAGAAAAGTGAAATATGAAACAAAACTCTTACATATTCTACATGGTTTCTAATTTCTATAAACGTTATTCGGTTATTTCACTCATATTTCCACAATGGGTTGTCAGTTATTTCATTCAACAATTTCAAAATTTAATATTTCCCTTTGCTCTCTACCAACTTGCAAAACATTCTTGTGGAAAATGGCGGTTTAAATGGGACCTCGTCTGGGCTTTTTGCTATTTGCAAATAATGGTTTTCAATGCCATGTTTTGGGATTTTTATCCATTCCAAAATATGATTTTTAAAACATGATGACTGTTATGATGCATGTGACATGCTTTTTGTAGGGAGAATAGCCTCCTCCCAATTGCAGAAGGTAATCCCCTTGCAACATGGCTTACACATGATAACATGTTGCCCTTCTTTAGGAAAAAGACATGTCCGATTATTACTGGTAGTTGATTTTTTCATTTGATTGTTTAATAATTTTGCATCAACATTTTAGATGAAACTCCGTGATCCATCATCAGGATGAAGAAGAGAGCATAAGGGGTGAGGGTATGTGTAGGATCATCATGGAAAAAACAGGCCCTTAAGTGGCAATAAAAAGACAAAAAATCATAGTTAGACAACTTGACATAAAAATTTGAATAAATTATCTATGTTATTTCAAAAAAATATGAAAATAGAATCTATAGAAAATTGAATGTAGTTTCTAAACTACTAGACCTTTATTTAAAAAAAAAAATCTATTTGGTGAAAATTTGAAATTTCAATGCAGTAGTATATAAATTTCAGGGTAAAAATAAGAAGTAGGTGTTTGTCTGACCACCCTAACCACAATAAAATTAGAATATTTTTTTATAAGCTTTTAGATATAAGTAGAGGACTCATGTCCCGATGTGATGCATATTTTTTTATAATTTTTTTCCAAGTAAATAATTAATTATGATTTATTTATTACAACTTTTAAAAAATATAAAAGCTCGTCTGTCTAACCACCTTAACTTGGTCAAGAATTCATGAAATTCAATTTTTTATTTTTTAATCCTATAGTAGTCAAAGTATAGAATGTGACACATGTTTCAGATTCAAAAAATGTGATACCATTTGAAAGTTATAGATGTTTTTCAATCAGCCTATCAATTAGGACTTTATTTGTAATTCTAATAAAAAATGAATAATAATAATTTATTAAATTCAAAGTAAAGCATAATTTATATTGGTGGAAAGCTGAGAATCTCCTCTAAAAACCCTTTTCGTTTCATCAATTTTGGGTAAAAAAAATTTCGTCAGCCACTTGGACCATCATATGGCTTACATATCACCACTTTTTGGCCCATCATGATCCTACACATACCCGTGACGTTGATGGTGTCTTCTTCATGTTGATCTTGGATTATGGAGTCTGATCTGAAATGTTGTTACAAAAATTCTTATAGAATCGAATCTAGAAATCAACTAGAAATAATCAATATGGATTGTGAAAAATTGATATCATTTATGTCTGACTATGTTATCATTTGAAAGACATGTTTTTTCAAGGATAATAGCTTGAGTTTACTATTTTTTGTAGGGAGATTATCTTTTTCCCTACAATTGGATGTCACTATTCTCCCTAGAATAATGCATGTCAGAGGCATCATAACATATAAAAATGCATACAACGCATGATGGGAAAATGTATTGTGGAAAATAATTGGACGTTGGAAAACACTGTGTTGTGAGATGTTTCATTATGCACGTTGAAAGTTGGAAGGTTTGAGAGTGTGGGGTGGAGTTGCAGTTGTGGGATATATAAAAGCATGCAAATTCAACTAAGGGGGAGTAATGAATTGGGATGTTACTTGTGAACAGTTTGTAAATGGTATTTGGTTTGTAGGTTGAATAACACCTAGTGTTTTCCAACCTACAATTACACATTGTTGGCCTTGCCATTATATGAAAAGGTCGCCCTGTCAATTCCTGATACAAGTGTTAGATAAGACCTCTATAAAGACTAGAGAACATTTCATGACAACTGGGCATCTTTGGAGCTAGTTTGTAATATTTGCAAAACAAGCTCTTCTCTCCAACACACACCACCACCTCTTCGACAATATCATCCACTTAGGTCCATGATTTCGAAAGATGTCATTGATGTATGATGGAGAGAAGTGCATGTTTTGTAAATGAGAAAGGTATGCTTGAAAGTTGGCTAGTTGTCATGAAATGTTGTCGTGCTGGCGGAGGGGGGGTGGGGGTACAACCTTGTATGTTTTCCACCCTCCAAATTTTTGTGTGCAACTTGTGTTCCAAATGTATAACGATATTGAAATGGAATGTTTGCTGAAAGTAAGGGTTGTTATAAAATATGGAGCTAAACTTCAATACATTGTGTTATTTTTCAATTCTGCAACTCTTTTTTGTGCATATTATGTTCCAAACATATGATGATATTGCAATGGAATGTTTGCTGCAAGTAAGGGTTGTGTTGAAATATGAAGCTTGACTTCAATACATTGTGTTTTTACAGTCTGCATAAAAGTAACTGTTGTCTTTGAACTACATTTGAGAAGTCAAGGACAACCCTGTGTGTTTTCCATCATGCAACTTTTTTTTGTGCATCTTATGTTCTAAACATATTATGATATTCAAATGGAATGTTTCTTGAAAGTAAGGGTTCTTATAAAATATGAAGTTGAACTTTAATACACCATTTTGTTACAGTCTGCATAACAATAACTCG
This sequence comes from Sequoiadendron giganteum, assembly GCA_007115665.2. Lineage (NCBI taxonomy): Eukaryota > Viridiplantae > Streptophyta > Pinopsida > Cupressales > Cupressaceae > Sequoiadendron > Sequoiadendron giganteum. The sequence continues at coordinate 485,931,229 of CM021103.1, forward strand.
TATCTTTGAACTACATTTGAGAAGTCAGGGACAACCCTATGTGTTTTCCAACAGTGCAATCCATGCAAGCATGTTATGTGTTCCAATCACATGGAAAAAGAAAATATGTCATTTCTAGTCTACCAAATAGTTGTTCTACAAAAATTCAAAGTTGACTTCATTTCATTTTGGGAGCGTAGAAAACAAATACCTTTCATAAGAAAATAACTGACAGGATAGTGTGTTTTCCAACACTGCAACAAATGCAAGCATTTTATTTGTTACAATCACATGAAAAAGACAAAGCTTCCATCTACACTCTACCAAATCGTTTTTCTAAATTTGAAAGTAGACTTCACTTCTTTTTTGGAGCGTGAGAAATCAAAACTTTTCATAAACAAAATAACTGACAAGGGACAGTTTGTTTTCCAACACTGCAAGCAATCCAAGCATTTTATGTGTTCCAATCACATGGAAAAAGGAAATATTATTATGTATCCTCCAGCTGCAATAATATTGATAGTATGAATGTCTCGGAAGCCTTTTGATTTGTACATGCTAATAATGTAATTAAGTTCACCTTCAAAATATATAATAACTCTTACTCACAGTATAAATTGTATTTGAATTTCTTTGTACGGTTGAAACAAAGAAGTGCACAAAATAATGGCAGATTGGAAAACACAACGTGGGTTGTAAGTTGTTTCATTCTTCATATTTAAATCTAAACACTTGAGAGGATGAGGAGGACTTGCAGATGCAGGATACATTTGGTTGCAGGTTTCTTAATGCCCTCTGTTTTCTAAATTCATTACATTATTGCTATCTAGAAAGCTAAATGTTCTCAAGACTATCAAAAAACATACCAAATCAAGGTGGGGAAAGTAACCAATAGGGTTGTTACTTGTAAAGGGTTTTAGAACAGTTTGTGGGTTGCAGGATTAGGGTGTTGCCACAATAGTGGTTTACAATTTTTGAGACATTCTGATTTTTGCTAAAATCACATATTTTTAGAAAATATAATGATTTAAGCCTTAAAAAGTTCCATTTTAAGGATTCCAATTGAAGATGCTTTGATAAAACCACCTTAGATGAAACCCCCTTGGATAGAACCTCTCTAGTTTTAAACCATGTACCTATAAATGAGTCTCCTTTACACCTATCAAAATGCTGATAAAAAATCACTTTTGATTTACCTTTTGGGGGATCAAATGAATTCATTTAAAATTTATTTCAAATGATTATGGTATTCCTTGGAACAAGCTATCCAAAGAATATAATTTTAATATGCTTTTTTTTATTATGTATTTGTTTTTTTAGTTTTATTTAACATAGGTTTTTCATCGAAAATGAAGGTCTTTGTTCTGCACATGTGGAAAAATAGAAGATTGTCAATTTTTTTTTTGGAAAATATGAGTGCACCATATATTGAAGTCCTTGATCCAACAAAAAAAATAAAATTGAATTTCGATATATACAAAAAAAGTTACGTGTTATACAGTCACACTATGTCTGAATTGTAATTGGTTTAACTTCGAAACTTGATTAAAGAAAAAATATTCAATAAAGAAATATCCAACCAAGTGGAAGCACTAGATATCAGAGTTAAAAATCTAAATTCAAAATAATTAGAATTTTATCCTTCATGGAAAAAAATTTATGCATTATACGGTGTGCGTCACTTTTTTAAAATGTTGTTTTCTAAAAAAAATCAGTTTTTGTGGGGGATGGAAAAAGAAGTGCAATATGATTCCAAAAAAACTGAAAAAAATATTTTTAGAATCTACAGACAAAATGTGACGAGACTCTAGTTTTCATCATCTTCAAATTCCTCATGGTTTAGCTGCTATAGGTGCTTGAATGTGAAGATTTAGTTAAAAATAATAATTTCAGTGTCTAGTTTGGCCAAAAATTGTAAACCACTATTGTGGGATCACCCATTAATAACACCCTATTTTTTCCAACCTCAAATTACACATAACAGTTTGAATACCTTGAGAAGCTTTTCTTATTTAGACAGTACAAATGTAATAGAAGGGCACCTCCAACAATTACAACTATTAGTTATGTTATAAATTGCAATTGAGTATCTTTATGTGATTGAAAAAATTAAATGCATAGAATTATTGCACATTGGAAAACACAGTGGGTTACTTCTATAGCATTTTACAATACTGTGGGTTGTATGTTTCATAACACCATCTCTTTTCCAGCCTGCAATTTTGTAGACGATAGGAATGTATTGAAAACCTGTTTTTGTTTAGACACAAAGATTGTAATGAAAGGAACCTTCAAAATTTATCAAAAGTCTTAGGTAGGGTAAAATATGCATTTTAAATTCTTCTTATGATTGAAAAAATATATGCTTGCTTATTGCAAATGGTGCAATAAATTTTGGAACTTTAACTCTCCATAACACTTGCAACAATTTTACAGTTTATAGAAAACCAAGGATGCGTTCTCTAGAAGGGAATGTGCTTCATACAACGAAGAATGTCATTGATGTGGACAACACACTTGAAAGGGTGTCTAGTGGTGCATCTTCTTCAGGGCAGTCACATTCCCCAAACGTGCAAGTAATATTCGATAATTACAAGATGCAATAAAATGTATAATTTTAATCTCACATAAGTGGTTATGATGTTGATTGGAAAGTGGGAATGTTCTAATTAGGAGGCAACAACCGCGGTATATAGGAAGTCCCCTCGTTTGAGGAAAATGCTGAACCCTGAGGTAGTGATGTGTTCAGTAATTGATTGTGAACTTTCGATTTCCCTTTCCTTCCAATGTGTCAATCAGAATGCTTTACAATTTTAGTTAGAAAATATCATGTCTATTAAAAATATGCTGATTTTGATAGTATATGGTTCCTTCAATCTAGGATGATAGTAGGGGAGATCATCACACTCTTTCCATAGTTCATGACAACGAGGAAGAGCTTGCAAAGGGAGACCCTAAGGATGGAGAGGGACGCAGTGAAGAACAGGGTTATGTGGTGGACAAGAAGGTAGATGTAATAACTCAATTATTGCATCATTTCATTGTGTGTATATGTTGTGCATTCAAATTATTTTAATATTAAATATATTAAGTGATTTTCTTTTCCAAATTTGTTGTGTAGGTTGCTGCTAAATAAAAAAGAGAAGTGAAGAATGGTAGATATGTATATTATTGTATTGTAGAAGAATGTATGAGAAAATATCATGATTGGAGAGTGTTCAACATGCATAGGATTCAACATCACCACCTTCCTATTCTCGCATCACCAAAGTGTGGCCAAACTATGTTAGGGGGGGGGGAAGCAAAACGCCCCCCTCCTCCCCTTGATAAATTGAAAGAGTACCTTCAAAAGAAGGTGGAAAATATGGAGTACCAAATGAATCTATGACATCATCTCCAGCAGAAGCGTGTTATTCAAAGTGTCTCAAAAGTATGGGAAACATAACTTCCTTCAACTTCCCCAAAAAGGAAAGGATGAGGTGAAGAAGCGAATGGCATTATACAACAATGAGGAGAAAAATGAGTAGAGAAGGAAAAAAATATTGAAATTGCAGGAGAGAAAGAGAAATGAAGGAATGGTAATGTCGAATTGAACTATTAAATCTAAATTTTGGTTGGTTCATATTTTATGTTCTGTGGCATACAAGGTTCACTTAATGTTAACTTACATGACATGATAGGGTGATGGTCAAGAAGCGGTTCCTGCTGCCCACCAAAGTGGTGTTCATTCGCTAGAGAAAGTTGTGCCCAGGAAAGGAAAAGATGATGTTTCTCCCAACCCAGTGTATAGCATTCAAAAGAAGCCTCGTACATGGCTGGAAGTTTCAAGGCACCCTGTGAAGAAGAAACGAGAAGAAATGGTGATCTCAAAATCTTTTGTTTAATGTTTGTTTTGATTATTTGAATGAATTGGTTGCATGCATCTGAGTTTGACGTGATGTTTCAATTCATCCTATTACACAACAAGGATGAACAATGAAGTGCTGCCCTCGTAGGTTATTGTTGTTTCAGAAGATGACGCAATGACCATGAAAGCACAAGATGATGTTGTTCCTCCCAACCCCTTGTCTAACATTGAGAAGAAGAAGAAGCGTGTATGGTTTAAAATTTCCTTGCACCCTCACAAGAAGAAACGAGTAGAAACGGTGATTTCAAAATTTTTGATTTAATGTTTATTTTTATTATTTCAATGAATTGGTTGCATGCATCTAAATTTGATTCGACGTTTCAAATCCTGCTTTTATAGGGCAATGATGTACAAAAAAATATTTCCCTCGAACATGATACTTCTGATTTGGAATACAAAGCGGACACTATGGAAGAACAAGATGATGTTGTTCCTTCCAACCTAGCGTATAACATTGAGAAGAAGAAGAAGAATAAGGAGCATATAGGGTTGAAAGTTTCCTCAAGCCCTCACAAGAAGAAATGAGAAGAAATAGTGATTTCAAACTCTTGTATATATTGTTTGTTTTGATTATTTCAATGAATTGGTTGCATGCATCTGAATTTGATGTGATGTTTCAATTGCTGCTATTATAGGGAAACGATGAACAATGAAGTCCTAGCTTCGTACATGATACTTTTGATTTGGAAGACGAAGCAGAGGCCATGGGAGAAGAATATGATGTTATTCCTTTGAACCCGCTATCTACTATTAAGAAGAAGAAGAAGGACCATATGCAGTCAAAAGTTTCAAGGTGCCTTGACATGGAGAAACTAGAAGAAATGGTGAATTTGAACTCTTCTATTCAATGTTTGTTTTGATTATTTCAATCAATTGGTTGCATGCAGCTAAATTTGAAGTGACGTTTGAATTCATAGTATCAGAGGGCAAGGATGAATAGAGTGTTGGGCCTGACCTAATTGGCCATGTCGTTGCAATTGAAATTGGAGAGGTTAATAGAGATGAACATGTGGATGGGGAGAGCACTGGCCTGCAAGTGGGCCAGGAAATAAAGATGGACATGGGGATGGGGAGAGAACTCGCCTACAAGCGGGATAGGTTAACATAGATGGACATGGGGATGGGGAGAGCACTGGGAAAGTGGGATAGGGTAACAAAGATGGACATCAGGATGGGGAGAACACTAGCCTGCAAGTGGTACAGGGTAATAAAGATGGACATGGGGACGGGGACAACTCTGGCTTGAAAGTGGGAGAGGGCAATAAAGAAGGAAATGGGGATGAGGAGAGCATTGGCCTGCAAGGGGGAGATTCCAATAAAGATGGACATGGGGAGGGGTACAACATTGGCTTGCAAGTGGCATAGGATAATAAAGCATATGGGGACGAGGAGAGAATTGGCCTGCAAGGGGGAGATGCCAATAAAGATGGACATGGGGATGGGGACAACACTGACTTGCAAGTGGGAGAGGGTAATAAAGATGGACATGGGGACGTGGAGAGTACTGGCTTACAATGGGGAGATGTCAATAAAGATGGACATGGGGACTGGGAGAGCAATAACCTGCCATCTATATCGGTAATAGACCCAACACACTTGGATGCTTTTGTTCTTATTTCTTTATGAATCCTTTAATATGCCTTCAATTATGATTCACGTCAATGGCATTTCCATTGCAGCCAAATCCTATGGATAAATAGATGATAGAGTTCAAGGGCATCAGTTTTAAGGTTGGTGATCATGTTGATCTTTTGAGGCAACGTAAATGGGTTGCCAAAGGCATTGTGCATGTTGTTGATAGAAAGGATGAAACCCATGACTTTATTCAGCCAGAAAATTGTGTGAGAGTCAGCATTGTTGAGGCCTTTGTTGGTGAGCACTATGTGCCTTTTCCACATCTTGGCATAGAGACCGTTGAAGAGTGCATGGGCGGATTCATGATATGGAAGCTCTCCTAGATGAAGAATTATGTTCTATAGGTACACATAAATAGTATGTTTATGTATATAGCATACTACCTTATATTGTTTCCATCCATATGTTAATTGTGATTAATTGTTTGTTATAGGGTGAAGGTGTTAAACGTGCCAAGGACAAAGCACAACCTATGAAGAAATTTGTTGTTTTACATTCATCATTTACGAGGGTTCGTGGAATTGAAATCACCTATCCCGAAATACACAAGAACCCTAAGAAACGTGTCATGTATTACATAGTCTTGAACTCAATTGCAAAGAATAGGCAATGTAGGATATGATGAGATAGGCTCAGAATACTGATTTTGCATTGTGGGTTTCATTATTTGATCATTGAACAATTATGGTGTAGAGATATACCATTTTCATATGTTTGAACAATATGTTGTTATACATTTCATATCATACTTTTCATGGACCTCTGTAATTATTTGATTATTGAATAATTATGGTGAACAGATATACCCTTTTTCATATGTTTCAACCCTATGTTGTTATACATTTCAGATCAGACTTTTCATGGCCCTCTGTAATTATTTGATTATTGAACAATTTTGGTGAACAGGTATACTATTTTCATAAGTTTGAACACAATGTTGTTATGAATTCCACTTTCAATTTGTAGAACAAGTATTTCATTGACTCTATTTCCTTTTTCCATGTGATTGGAACAAATTAAATGCTAGCATTATTTGCATTGTTCGATAACTCCCTACCCCCTGTGAGTTATTTCGTTATGGGTATGTGCAGGATCATGATGGGCCAAAAAGTGGCGATATGTAAGTGATATGATGACCCGTGTGGCTAACGACCTTTTTTTACCCAAAATTGATGAAACGAAAAAGGGTTTTTAAAGGAGATTCTCAACTTTCCAAAAATATAAATTATGCTTTACTTTGAATTTAATAAATAATTATTATTCATTTTCTATTTGAATTACCACTAAAGTCCTGATTGATAGGCTGATTGAAAAACATCTATACCTTTCAAATGATATCACATTTTTTTGAATCCAAAACATGTGTCACATTCTATGCTTCGCATAATATAGGATTAAAATAAATAAAAAATTGAATTTCATGAAATTTTGACAATGTTAAGGTGGTTAGACATACAATTTTTTATATTTTTTAAAAGTTGTAATAAAAAAATCATAATTAATTATTTACTCAAAGAAAAATTATAAAAAATATGCATCACATCAAGACATGAGTCATCTACTTATATATAAAATATTACAAAAAAATATTATCATTTTATTGTGGTTAGGGTGGTAAGACAAACACCTACTTCTTATTTTTTCCTTGAAATTTAAGTACTATTGCATTGAAATTTCAAATTTTCACCAAATAGATATATATATATATATATATATATATATATATATATATATATATATATATTTAAATAAAAATAGTAGTTTAGAAACTACATTCAATTTTCTATAGATTCTATTGTTATATATTTTTGAAATAATATAGATAACTTATTCAATTTTTTACGTCAAGTTTCCTAACTCGTATTTTTTGAATTTTCATTGCCACTTAAGGGCCTATTTTTTCCATGATGATCCTGCACATACCCTTATAATAAGTATTTGATTCGTTATGACCAATAATGTAAATGAATTCCACTTTGAATTTTAGAACAATGATTTGGTAGAGTGGAGATGGTAGATTTCCCTTCATGTGATTGTAACAAAAAAAATGCTTGCATTGGTTGCAATGTTGGAAAACACACTATCCCGTTAGTTTTTTGGTTATGGAAAGTGCTTATTTCATATGCTCCCAAAATGAAATTAAGTCCACTTTTATTTTTTGTAGAACAATTATTTGGTAGAATCGAAATGCCATATTTCCTTTTTCCATGTGATTGGAACACATAAATTGCTTGCATTGCTAGCAGTGTTGGAAAACACTTTGTCCCTTGTCAGTTATTTTGTTGATGAAAAGTTTTGATTTCTCAGACTCCAAAAAATAAGTGAAGTCCACTTTTCAAATTTAGAACAACGATTTTCTAGAGTGCAAATGGCAGCTTTTCCTTTTTCATGTGATTGTAAAAAATAAAATGCTTGCATTGCTTGTAGTGTTGGAAAACACACTGTCCCCTGCCAATTATTTTCTTATGAAAAGTGTTTATTTCATATGCTCCCAAAATGAAATCAAGTCCACTTTGAATTTTTGTAGAATGAATATTTGGTAGACTCAAAATGGAATATTTCCTTTTTCCATGTGATTGGAACACATAAAATGCTTGCATTCCTTGCAGTGTTGGAAAACACAGTGTCCCTTGTTAGTTATTTCTTTTATGAAAAGTTTTGATTTATCATGCTCCAAAAATGAAGTGAAGTCCACTTTCAATTTTAGAACTAGGATTTGGTAGAGTGGAGATGGAAGATTTTCCTTTTTCATGTGATTGTAACAAATAAAATGCTTGCATTGCTTGTAGTGTTGGAAAACACAGTGTTCCCTGCCAGTTATTTGCTTATGAAAGGTCTTTATTTTCTACGCTCCCAAAATGAAATGAAATCCACTTTGAATTTTTAGAACGACTATTTGGTAGACTCAAAATGGCATATTTCCTTTTTCCATGTGATTGAAACACATAAAATGCTTGCATGGATTGCACCATTGGAAAACACATTGTCCACTGTGAGTTATTTCCTTATGATTATTTATCTCAGATGCTCAAAAATGAATTTAAGTCCACCTTCATATTTCATGAAATGATTTTTTATTTTTTATGCTCCAAAAATGTAATGAAGTTCACTTTCAAATTTTATAACTAGTTGGTTGAGTAAAAATGGCATTTCCTTTTTTCATGTCATTGGAAAAAATAGAATGCTCACATTATTTGTAGTGTTGGAAAACACACTCTCCTATACAAGTTACTTTGTTATGAAAAATTACTTATGTATGTGAACTTACTTACAAATGTAAGCACATGCAATGAGCACTTTATGTTCTGGAGACTATAACAAAATGGTGTGTTGAAGTTCAGCTTCATATTTTATAAGAACCCTTACTTTCAAGAAACATTCCATTTGAATATCGTAATACATTTAGAACACAAGATGCACAAAAAAAAGTTGCATGATGGAAAACACACAAGGTTGTCCTTGACTTCTCAAATGTAGTTCAAAGACAACAATTACTGTTATGCAAACTATAACAACACAATATTGAAGTTCAACTTCATATTTTATAAGAACCCTTACTTTCAAGAAACATTCTATTTGAATATTGTAGTAAGTTTAGAACACAATATGCACAAAAAAAAGTTGCATGATGGAAAACACACAGGGTTGTCCTTGACTTATCAAATGTAGTTCAAAGACAATAATTATTGTTATGCAAACTGTAAAAACACAATGTATTGAAGTTCAACTTCATATTTCAACACAACCCTTACTTGCAGCAAACATTCCATTGCAATATTGTCATACGTTTGGAACATAATATGCACAAAAAAAAGTTGCAAAATGGAAAAACAACACAATGTATTGAAGTACATCTTCATATTTTATAACAACTCTTACTTGCAGCAAACATTCCATTTCAATATTGTTATACGTTTGGAACCCAAGTTGCACCAAAAAAGTTGCATGATGGAAAACACGCAGGGTTGTCCCTAACTTCTCAAATGTAGTTCAAAGACAATGGTTATTGTTATGCAAACTGTAACAACACAATGTATTGGAGTTCAACTTCATATTTCAACACAACCCTTACTTGCAACAAACATTCCATTGCAATATCGTCATATGTTTGGAACACAATATGCACAAAAAAAAGTTGTAGAATGGAAAAATAACACAATGTATTGAAGTTTAGCTTCATATTTTATAACAAACCTTACTTGCAGCAAACATTCTATTTCAATATTGTTATACATTTGGAACACAAGTTGCACAAAAAAAGTTGCATGATGGAAAACATACAGGGTTGTCCCTGACTTCTCAAATGTAGTTCAAAGACAATAGTTACTGTTATGCAGACTATAACAACATAATGTATTGAAGTTCAGCTTCATATTTCAACACAACGCTTACTTGAAGCAAACATTTCATTGCAATATCGTCATACATTTCGAACACAATATGCACAAAAAAAAGTTGCAGAATGGAAAAATAACACAATGTATTGAAGTTTAACTTCATATTTCATAACAACCCTTACTTACAACAAAGATTCCATTTCAATATCGTTATATGTTTGGAACACAAGTTGCACAAAAAAAATTGCATGATGGAAAACACACAGGGTTGTCCCTGACTTCTCAAATGTAGTTCAAAGACAATAGTTATTGTTATGCAGACTATAACAACACAATGTATTGAAGTTCAACTTCATATTTCAACACAACCCTTACTTGGACCAAACATTCCATTGCAATATCGTCATACATTTGGAACACAATATGCACACAAAAAAGTTACAGAATGGAAAAACAACATAATATATTGAAGTTCAGCTTCATATTTTATAACAACCCTTACTTGCAACAAACATTCCATTTCAATATCATTATATTTTGGAAGAAAAGTTGCACAAAAAAAGTTTCATGATGCAAAACACACAGGGTTGTCCTTGACTTCTCAAATGTAGTTCAAAGATAACATTTACTGTTATGCAGATTGTAACAACACAATGTATTGAAGTTCAACTTCATATTTCAACACAACCCTTACTTGCAGCAAACATTCCATTGCAATATCGTCATATGTTTGGAATACAATATGCACAAACAAAGTTGTAGAATGGAAAAAAAACACAATGTATTGAAGTTCAACTTCATATTTTATAACAACCCTTACTTGTAGAAAATGTTAGAGTAATAGGTTATTACACTTAATTAATTATATGATACTGGTTAATTCATTAAGTCACTTATTCCTTTAGGTACTTAAGCTAAACTTAGGCACATTAATAATTGATTAATTATTAAGTGTGCACACTAGGGTTTCCCTTTTAGGGTTTCTTGATCTCCTTCATAAGGATTGATCTCTTTGTAATAATTGATTCTCAATAATGCATTTTTACTTTGAGGTTTACAGAACATCTTCTTTGGTTTTGCATGTCTTTTGCATGTGATAGGTGATTGCATGCAAGTGATCTTGGTTTCTAACATGGTATCAAAGCTCCATACCTGCAACTGCCTGTTCATGATATGAAGATATGGCCTTTCAATGAGTTTCAAGTGCAAGGGTTTCCACATGCATCATTTTTGCAAGATCTGGGGGTAGCCAATTTTTTGGAGCATTTTGAGCCCAAATGGAAGTCACCATCGCATTCGCAGTGACCCAAAACCCTAGGAACGCTTGTCAAATCATCTTTTTTGGAGAAGTTGATTTCTGAGGCAAAATATTTTTTGCCAGGAAGGTCGTATAGCATCCCAACATGCATTACGAGGCTCAAAATTTTTAAAAAATATTAAAATATAGGTTTTTTGGTTTGCGGGCCGACACTTCCAGTGCATAAGAGACCCACCACCTGGCGGCCACCAGGCGGTTGCCGGCTCGCCACCTCCGCTAGCTTCCTTCGCCATCTGGCCATTGGTCCGAGTCAGCCCCCGCAGGCCCTCCAGTGCATTCTGTGGTCTTATGGGGGACCGAAAGCTCTACGCCCAACCCTCGGCCACCTTAAGCACCCACTGAGTTCCTATGGAGGACGAGGGGCTCCACCCCAGCCCCCTACACTACGCCTTTGGTCACATGGGTGACCAGGGGCCCAAATTTTTTTGTAGGGGGGCCAAATTTTTGGGGCGATGGCTAGATGGCCATCAAATTTATGCTCAGTAAATGCTGACATCAACAGACGTATGGTGTCTTTGCCCCCTCCTAGTCCTGATTTGCCTAAAGAAGATTTTTTTTTTCTTTTTGGGATAACTTGGGCATACGGTATCGAAATCGGGCAAACGAGATATCACCAGAAAGCTGGTTTTGAGTACTTTCCTATGGTGTAGTTTATGTTATAGTATCTTTTTGTTTATCTGAATTTATTGATGTTTATTTTATGCTTTCGAGCTCATAACTTTTTGCCACGATCTCAAATATTCGCTATCTTTGCGGCGTCGGAAAGGTATTGAGGAGCTCTATGTTGCTATCCATGCACTTTTTTCTATATCTATCCCAGGATTATTGTTAATCCAGATTTGCCCCGATAGGTGTTTTGGAGATTAATTGGATGTTTTGGCAGTTGGGAGAGTGCACCTTGCATCTTTGCACTTCATTTCAGTATCACACCATTCAATAATCGACTGCTGCTTCATAGATTCCAGGGTTGTTCCTGTTTGGATTTTTTGAGTGTTCTGTGGCATCGGGTCAGCTGTTGCATTATTATGATTCCGATATGGTTTCTTGTAAACAAGAGTATCTTTCCTTGCTTGTCAAATTGTGGTTCCAGTGTTACTCTACAGTGTTCTTCTAGTGCTTCTTTGCAGCATGTCATCTCATTGTAGGGGGGTTTTGTCCCACTGGGTTTTCCTTCTCTACCTCATTCTTGCATTTGTAAATGGGTACCTTATTAGGCCTAGTTGTCGGAACCCATATTTGCTTTCATCCATCTTTTTCTAGTGTTTTAGCTTCTTCCTAAATTCATCTTAAAGGGGGTGTTAGAGTAATAAGTTATTACACTTAATTAATTATATCATACTGGTTAATTAATTAAGCCACTTATTCCTTTAGGTACTTAAGCTAAACTTAGGCACATTAATAACTGATTAATTATTAAGTGTGCACACTAGGGTTTCCCTTTTAGGGTTTCTTGATCTCCTTCATAAAGATTGATCTCTTTGTAATAATTGATTCTCAATAATGTATTTTTACTTTGAGGTTTACAATAAACCTTCTTTGGTTTTGCATGTCTTTTGCATGTGACAGGTGATTGCATGCAGGTGATCTTGGTTTCTAATAGAAAACATTCCATTTCAATATCGTTATACGTTTGGAACACAAGTTGCACAAAAAAAATTGCATGATGGAAAACACACAGGGTTGTCCCTAACTTCTGAAATGTAGTTCAAAGACAACAATTATTGTTATGCAGAATGTAACAACACAATGTATTGAAGTTCAACTTCATATTTCAACACATCCCTTACTTGCAACAAACATTCCATTGCAATATCGTCATATGTTTGGAACACAATATGCACAAAAAAAGTTGCAGAATGGAAAAAAAACACAATTTATTGAAGTTCAACTTCATATTTTATAACAACCCTTACTTGCAGCAAACATTCCATTTCAATATCATTATACGTTTGGAACACAAGTTGCACAAAAAAGTTGCATGATGGAAAACACACTAGGGCTGTCCCTGACTTCTCAAATGTAGTTCAAAGACAACAGTTACTATTATGTAGACTGTAACAACACAATGTATTGAAGTTCAGCTTCATATTTCATGACAACCCTTACTTGCAGCAAACATTCTATTGTAATATCGTCATATGTTTGAAACACAAGATGCAGAAAAAAAAGTTGTAGAATGGAAAAACATACAAGGTTCTTGTTCAAAGACAATAGTTACTGTTATGCAGACTGCAAAAAAACAGTGCATTGAAGTTCACCTTCATATTTTATAGCAACCCTTACCTGCAACAAACATTCCATTGCAATATCATCATATGTTTGGAACACAAGATGCACAAAAAAAGTTGCAGAATGGAAAAACATACAAGGTTATCAAACACTTCTCAAATCTTGCTCAAAGACAATAGTTACTGTTAAGTAGACTATAACAACATGGTGTATTGAATTTCACCTTCATATTTTATCATCAAATAGGGCATTGAACTTATTAGATCTCTACTGCTTTGCCTTAATGACTATCATCTTTGTGAACATCAAAGTGCATAAATATTCAACTTAAGCTTCACATTTTATAACAATATTGAAAAAGACCTTTATATTTTATAACGCCAACTTGCAGCAAACATTCCATTTCAATATCATAAGATGTTGCGAACATAAAATGTACAAAAAAAGTTGCAGGATGGACAACAAACAGGGTTGTGACAATGTTTTTAAATGTTTTCAGATTTAATCTCAGATAAACAATTCCCATCACATAGTCAGATGTAAAAACATTTTGAGTTAATATTATAGTTTGTGAAGAAAATTACAAGCCACATTTAATACTGCCAACATTGAGAACTATGTCAACCATTTACAAACAGGTATAATTTTTGCATTCTCATCATCTAGAAGGATTTTTCGTACTCTCATTGTCAAGGTGGAATTGACAGCATACAATGTTGGCACCCTATAATACGCATGTAGCAGCTTGAATGATGGTCTGACACGGTGGATCTCGAACCTGACTATGTGGTTGAATTTGAAGATGACCAACAACCATTCCTCCACAAGACCCATGTGATTGCTAATTAGAGATTCCCCCTTAAGGAATCTCATAAACCTCATGCTCATCTTGTTTGTAAGATTGTGCTTGCATATGATTATAGTTGGTGGAATGAATGCCTTCTAGATGCATCCAGGTAGGAAGAGGTCTTAAATTTCACGGTAAAGAGACATTGGCCAATCACATAAATTTATAATCTCTATTTGTAGATTATAATATTGAATATACATGCCCATTTTTTCCCATACACCAAAGACACTATTAAAGAAGTGAGCATAATAATGGTAGTTCAAATCAGTGTGGTTTGGCCCTTTTCTATCAATTCTTGTTAACATTTTTTCTCACACCTTGTATGGGAGACTTAATTCTTCAATTCAAGAAAGAATATTGCATGGAAGATGGTGGTGGTAGTTGTTCAACCAACTATCCACCCATGCTCATGAACAGTGTGACATCTTCTATACAATAGGAGCAATAGGTGCTGAAATGCGTAAAATGAAAGACAACACAACTTTTTTAGAATGTACAACTGTGTTTTATAAACAAAGCTAATACTCGGGAAAAAAGAGAACAACAAACAACATCAAAAAGTTTTATATTTTATTGTTTTTCAAAAAATAGAGTACACTTGTATATTATGCGGCCTGCTAAACTTGTCCTTTTATGCATACTTAATTATAGAACGGTTCCAATATCTAATGAAAGCAGTTTCATTACATTTGGAGTGTATGATATAGTTGATCAAAAAATTGAAAGTCAAAGAAAAATTTTCATAATGAACTAACTGTGTAGGGATAGTGTGTTTTCCAACAATGCAAAGACTATGACCATTTATCTAAAACAACCACTGCATGCAACATAAAAACTCAAAATAGACTAAACATCTAAAACAACCTCTGCATGTGATGCAAGAGCATCTTGAGAATATTATGATTCTAGGATGCAAATATTGAAGGTTGATCATTTTTTGATGTTTTAACATTGTTCAAGGGTCATGTAAGTCATTTTCCATTTATTGAAGTCATTAGGAGGGTCAATACTCAAGGTTTTGTGTCAAATTTGGAAACATCTAAAAGTTGTCAACACAAATAGGAAGGTGAGTCACATTAGTTTGGATCGCTTGGAAAGTAGCTACAAAAAGAAAGGTCATGATGAGTTTCCATTAAAAAGGCCTTGTAACCAATTGAGAAGGCATGGGTGATTGAGATTTTTACTATGGACTGGTAAAACCCTGTTCTAGGGTAAACAAAGATAATGAAAATGGTCTTTCTCTCATTTTCGCTAATGGATTGTCAATTCTTGGTGAAGAAACAATTTTTTGTATGTACCTTCATATTTCAAAGGTCACAAGTCAAGTGGTAAAGGAAAACATGTGGAAAGGTGAAGTTCCTTGACTAAAAACTATGTTACAGTCCAAAAAATAGAGTGTTGAAGAAGCCTAAGACCTATGGTTTATAAAAATGATTATGGGAATGAACAGTTGATGGATTATTAAGCTTTAAAAGACCTAATTTGGTGGGTTGCAAATAATCGTTAGGATAAATTGATGGTGGAGATAGCATAATCAATAAGCCCTATCTAGGTTAACACCTAATTAGGCCTAATTTGCACGTTAGCAGTGTTGATGTTATAGCAATGGGAGATATCTTTCTCTCAAATTTAAAAATGATGGATAAATAATACCAAGGCAAGTTCAACTTGCTATATATAATAATTTTATGAAGAGTCACCTTGTTTCTTAAAAGAGGAAAATCCAAATGAAGAGTCACCTATTTTTGTATAAATACAAGGTGATGATGATTCATTTGATCATCAAGTTCATTCATCATAATTCACATTCATAAAAGAAGTTCATACTTGAGCAACAAATCATCATCTTGTAGCAGTAGATCATCATTTTTTATCAACAAACTAATTTCAAGGAGAAACATATTCATTTTTATCTTTGCATCTAGGAGAGGTGCTATTATTCATTGTATCGAATTCGACATTGTGTTGGGCCTCAGTTGTAAGCAAATTTCTACTCTTATTCCTTCAATATATAAGAGATATATTTGCTGGGTTTTTTCTCCCTTGAGTAGGAGGTTTTTCCTAGGGTATCTTATTGTGTCCATTGTCTTATGTGGTGCATTATCTGATTGCTTTCATTTCTTATCCTAAATCTAACAAGCAGTCCTAATTTGATCACTTCTTTCGAAAGTAACATATGTTAGTTTTTAGATATGTTTTAAAACTCTCTGATGGGTATCCAAAAAGATAATCACAATCTAAAGGATGGATCTGAATTAAAATATAGGTTTGACAATCTTGATTTTAGTGGCTAGTAGGAATTTGAATAGCCAATGAAGGAAATGGGAATGGTGTGTAAGGGCAGACCTTGTCAAGAGTTTTATTTTTCTATTTTAACTCAAATAAAGATGTCTTAAGCATTGAGTAGGTTGGTTGTGCCTTGGAAAATAATGTTTGTGTTTGAGTGCCATGGTAGCACATTAAGGGTAGTCATGGAGAAATGATGAAAATATGAAAGGGAAGACTTGGTAAAGGTTTGTTTTGTTTGAATTAAAGCTTCTAAGGAGTCTAAAGATGGTGATTAAAGTGGTTTGGGCCTGAGAAGTTGGAAAATTAAATTGTGCTATGTTGAGAGTATTGTCTTTGTGAAGATTTCTTATGGGATTGAAGCCCACTATTGTGAAATATGCCTCAATAGAATGGGTTTGAGATTGGTGAGAGGGAAAGTGTGTAGGGACAGTGTGTTTTCCAACAGTGTAGAGACTATGACCATTTTCAGTGGAATGAAACAAAACTTGTCACAAGGAACAAAGTGACATGGGATAGTGCGTTTGCAGCAGTGCAAACACTATAACCATTTTCAGTGACTTGGGAGTATGAGAACACTTCAAAAGAAGCAAGCAATGTGAAAGAAATAGATAAACTCTTCACTGAACATAATCTCCTTTCTCTTCATGGGTTGAGGAAGGACTGCATGAACTATGCTTACCTATAGATGAAGGTTCACTGAAGTATGCTTGTGCAATCCTTAGTCACTCTTGAAGAAGTAGTAGAGTGAACACACGTTGGCTGACATCAGCTTGTTAGCATAGCCAAATTTTTATAAGGAACCATGGTATTGCATAATGTCATACCTAAAATTGGACTTACGTAGACATAGTTATTTAATTTGAACCATACCTTCCATTGGGTTTACACTCGTGAAAGACAGTCGCTGGCGAGGACTCCTTTCCCCAGATTGGAGTGCTAAAGTGAACAAAGAAGGCCAAAAAAGAAATAAAAAAGTACATCATAGTCACCTATATTAGATGTTGTATCCTCTACCACATCCATAACAGTTGCTCCTGAAGTCTAACATTGTATATTCACATTCACATTAGAGCTATTGTTCATGGAGAAGGGAAAGGAGTCATACAAAGGAGTTCGTTGATCTGAGTGTTCTACAACACGCTTCATACGACGGGTTGCACTTCGACAATGATCCCTACTTGCAATAAACCATGGATGCATGCAAATGGTGCTAGTTGTAGCTTCATTAGGATCGGGAATGAATTCAAAGGGAAATGCATTTGATTGTTGTAGGTGGACTGTAGAAACCTCTCCATGCATTGTGCATATGATTGCAAGTGTTGTAGACACTGTGGTGGTGTACTAATCACTTTGTTCAAGATTTTTTTTGTGTCATTCCAAATACACATTTTGAGCACATGTTCATCATATACATGAGTGATAGAAGGAGCTTGTGTAGGGGTGAGAAGATTAGGATTTTTTTCTTTGATGCCCCCCTGTGGCAATGTCTTGTTCAAATCTATCCCTCTATAAATTGGTTGACCTCCCCCATCTAAATGACCAAATAGATGAAACTTGTATTAGGTAGTAGAAAATGCAAAAAATAATTGAATCCCATAAAGTAACGAAATTTGAATTGAAATTCGCTTACTATGAACCACCCCTTCAATGATAGATGATCTTTTAATCAAGCCAACAACCTTTAGGACATGTTTGCAAGTGTTCCCCTGCAAACTCCAAGGGCACTCACAAACAAAAAAGGTGCTCCCCAAATTTTTGAACAAGGTAGTTGTCGTACCTACTTTGAATTTTCACCCAGTACCATCCAGGATGTGTTTCATCGGGAACACAATGATCATCCAGAATTGCCTTGGCCCACTCCAAACTAGATCACATTTTTAAAAACTTATAGTTCATCAAAAAACCATAATACTGCAACTTTTCCTTTTGCCTATGGAATGGTTCCATTTTATACACAAGTGTGTAATACAAATAGTCCATTCTCCTAGTGCATTTTTTAGAATGATCATGCAAGTACCATGTTTTGAGTAAGAAATGGTACAACTCAATGGTTGCATTTGTATCCTGGTTGGCATGTGGGAATAGTCTAAAAAATTTCACCTACATGGTTACAAAAAAATAAATCCAATAGTCAAGTAAACCACAACGTATTATAGGTAACGTCGAATAATGTGAATGGTGTGAATCCTACAAGGTGAAGAAATTGTCAACTCACCAATTCGACCCTCTCCTTTGCACCATGTACTGTTGAAGTACTCTAGAAATCATGGTTGATCATTGAACTCCTCAAAGAAAGAGTTCAATAGCTGAGTGACACTATCATCGCTGTCACCAATTTCCATTGCCCTTTCCTTGGTTGCATACTTATATACACTCTTAAACCAAGCCATTTTTACATGCCAAAGGCATAACAACACACAACATTGAAAGACAACCCTAATAGACAATACAAATGATATTATTTACCGCTTATCTGCAAGAGAAAGTGGCATTGAAAATAAATAGAAAATGAGAAAGGTACACAAATGAAAAAAGAGATGCACATACTATATGGCTTGGATTTCTGTAGTCACATCATTGGTCAAAAATGTATTGATTCTCTAGTTGGGTCTGGCTCTTCTTCCACGGTCATGCAATATGCATAGCAATGTAGAGATGTCCTCAATTTTATTTCATGCAGACACTACCCACGCAACTGGCACACCACTCCATTGCTCGTAAAAAATGATCAAAGAATATAATGGAAACTGTACAGATAACAACTCAACGTGAGCATTGTCATCTTTATAGCCAACAAGATCATTGAAAAGAAGAAGAACTATTTGTCAATGTTTGTAAGACCTCACCCCTTATTTGTTAGTGGAAAACATGGAATCCATCGAGATGACTGAATTGTGCGAGTGGCTAACCATCTTATCCAAAATCCATGGTGTATGAACCCCGATAATGAAAGGTGCATCTTTCCCATTGGGCCATTGAAAGTAGAAGAAGTTGTTAGATTCCTATCCATTCCACATCATGATACTTGTCAAATTGACTTTGTGTTTTTGTGTGTGAGTAGAACGCACCTTTCGCCAGGCATTCATTACATCCTTTCTTGTAAGGAATTGATCTATCTTTAACATCGTGCCACATAAGACAAGATGATTGATGTGTCTATCCATTATTGCATTGACACCGATGTCCATGAGAAATAGACTTTCAATATAGCTTTTGCACTCTATGGATAGATTAGCAGAAAAATAGAATGCCTATCTCCACTTGTGTCACCAAATCTATGGAAAAATTCACCTTGTTTATCAATGTGGAACATTTCTTTGTAGATAATATAGGCAACATTGAGTTTTCCATTCATAAACTTTACCATAAAGTGGTATTGACAACCTCGCATTTGTGTAAATGTCTTCTTTTGTTTCTTCTTTGCATCATGCTGGTCTCTGTTCTTTGGATCATGTTGGTCTCTATGGTTTGTGGAACTATATTAACACCAGTAGCTATGAAGACGGCATAATATCATCATCTAGAAGCAAGAGAGTAAAATATCATTGGACCATACAAATGAATGTTGAAAGATACAAACCTTTGATACCAAATTATTTTTCCACAATTTTTGTCCTTGATGGGATATGTGGTGGTAGGTTATCTTTTTTTCTTGTCATTGAATTTAGTTTCAAAACCTTCAATGCACATTTCACTACAAATGAAATCATCAATTCTCATACGGGGAATTTTTGCGACAAGGTCAGGGACCCCATCTTTCTTGACAGAAATAGGAGTCCATTGCAAATCGGAAGAGGAAAAAGGAGTGCCTCCATTTTGTATATCTTGTACATCCAGTTCGTCTTGATTCTTCCATTTAAAAGGTTTCCCCATTCTACAAAAGGACATAATTCTATGAATATTTAAATTAGTGTGGATTGTGTCAAGAAAAAGAAAGGAATCATTCATTGAATGTAAATAAAATGTGCTTGCAACATTTGTTGTCACCCACATGAAACTAATAGGAGGTTGCCAACTTCAACAGAGGAAAGTTAAATGTGATAGATTGAATCAAGCTACGCATAAAATATAACAAAAACATGAGCTGGAAATCAAACTGTCTATCTCACCATACAAGTGAACATAGACAATGACAATAAAAAATGACAACCAAAACCTTTGATGACATAAAGATCGTAAGTAAATTCGCAACCCCGCATGTAAACATAACAAATATTAAGGAGTATATGGGGTGTACAAACCTATTTTACTTGAGGAAGCATGTTGTGATATTCAACCTTCCATTTGGCATGACTTAACACGAGGAGAAAAAGAACATCTAGCAATTGATGAAATAAACAAGCCAAGGTTGAACCACATAATGATTGGTTCAACCTGCAACTTTCTATGTGGTGTACGAGTGTAACATGCATAACAATATGTAATTACTTATATAATAGCAACAAAATATGTATTCTATTGGGAAAATACATTGGTTGTGCTGCATGTGCATGTGTTAAAGGAGATGAAGGGTTAGAAAGCAATCAAAACCTTTGATGAGAACCTTGTATGTCAAAATAAAAAGTGCATCCATTGCTACCAGCAACGCCAAAATGATAACATGTTTTTTACATCTGTTGAAAAAAAGATGAATCAGTAATGTAGAGAATGAGGAACGCCAGAAAAGTGTAAAATGTCCTATCAACCATGATTTAAGCGAATGCAGGTTGGAAAACACAGTGTGTAGATGAACCTCCATGCAAACATAAAGACCGCAAGTAAATTCGTAACCCCGCACGTAAATATAACAAAGATTAAGGAGTATATGGGGTGTACAAAACTCTTTTACCCGAGGAGGCATGTTGTGATATTCAGCCTATCCATTTCACGTGAGTTTACATAAGGAGCAAAAACACATCTAGAAATTATTGAAATAAACAAGTGAAGGTTGGACTACACGATGAGTGGTTCACCCTAGAACTTTGTATGTGGCATATGAGTATAGTGTCAAAAAGAGTATGTAATTACGTATACAATTGCAAAAATAGATGTATTATCTTGGGAAAATACATTGGTTGTGCTGCGTGTGTATGTGTTAAAGGAGATGAAGGGATAGAAATAAATCAAAACCTTTGATGAGAACCTTGTATGTAAAAGGTAAAACTGCATCCATTTCTACCAACAACACCAAAATGATAATAAGTTTGTTGCATCTATTGAAAAAGAGATGAATCAGTAATGTAGAGAATGAGGAAAGCCAGAAAGGTGTAAAATTTCCTATCAACCATGATGTAAGTGAATGCAGGTTGGAAAAAATAACATGTAGATGAACCTCCATGCGGACATAAAGACCGCAAGTAAATTTTCAACCCCACATATAAATATAACAAATATTAAGGAGTCTATGGGGTGTACAAACCTCTTTTACCTGAGGAGGCATGTTGTGATATTCAACCTATCCATTTCATGTGAGTTTACTTGAGGAGAAGAATCACATCTAGCAATTATTGAAATAAACAAGTGAAGGTTGAACCACACGATGAGTGGTTCACCCTAGAAATTCATATGTGGTGTATAAGTGTAACATTGGGGTGATCCCACAAAGCTGGTTTACAATTTCTGAGAGGAACTATTTTTTGCTGAAATAAAATATTTTTAGAAAATATAATGATTTAAGCCTTAAAAAGTTTCATTTTAAGGATTCCAATCGAAGAGGGTTTGATCAAACCCCCTTGGATAAAACCTCACTAGTTTTAAACCATACCTATAAATGAGTCTCCTTTACACCTATCAAAATGCTGATAAAAAAACACTTTTGATTTACCTTTTGTGGGATCAAATGAATTCATTTAAAATTTATTTGAAATGATTATCATAGTCCTCAGAACGATCTATCCAAAAAATATAGCTTTAATATGTTTTTGTTTTATTATGTATTTGGTTTTTTAGTTTTATTAAACATAGGTTTTTCATCAAAAATGAAGGTCTCTGTTCTGCACATGTGGAAAAATAGCAGATTATCAAATTTTTTTTTTTGAAAAATATGAGTGCACCAAATATTGAAGTCCTTGATCCAACAAAAAAATAAAATTGAATTTTGATATATACAAAAAAAATTTATGTGTTATACGGTTGTGCTATGTATGAATTGTAATTGGTTTGACTTCAAAACTTGATTAAAGAAAAAATATTCAATAAAAAAATATCTAACCAAGTGGAAGCACTAGATATCAGAGTTAAAAATCTAAATTCGAAAGAATTAAAATTTTATCCTTCATGGAAAAAAATTTATGCATTATACGGTGTGCGTCACTTTTTAAAAATGTTGTTTTCTAAAAAAAACTAGTTTTCGTGGGAGATGGAAAAAGAAGTGCAATTTGATTCCAAATTTTTTAAAAAATATATTTTTAGAATCTACAGACAAAATGTGATGAGACTCTAGTTTGCATCATCTTAAAATTCCTTATGTTTTAGCCGCTATAGGTGCTTGAATGTGAAGATTTAGTTAAATATAATAATGTTAGTGTCCAGTTTGGCCAAAAATTGTAAACCACTATTGTAATTACTTCTAGTGTTCCAATAATAGATGTATTAGGGAAGATACATTACTTGTGGTGCATGTGTATGTGTTAATGGAGAGGAAAGGTTAGAGGGCTACCAAAACCTTTTATGGCAACCTTCTATGAAAATAAATGTGCATCCATTGATGCCACCAACGCCAAAAGAATAAAATGTTTTTTGCATCTGTTGACAAAATCATGAATCAGTAATGCAGTGAATCAAGAAAGACATACATGTGTAAATTTACCTATCAACCATGATGTGAACCAATGCATGTTGGAAAACACAGTGTCTACTTGAACCTCCAAGAAAACATAAAGACCACAGGTAAAATCACAACCTCACATGAAATAAGAATAAGAATCCATGGTAAATGGGGTCTACAAACCTGTTTTACCTGAGCAGGCATGTTGTCTTATGGAGCCTTCCATTTGGGGTGAGGTAACATGACTAACAAAAGTGTCTATGACAATTCATGAACTAAAAAAGTGCAAGTTGAATATTTGGATGAGAAGTCCAACCCTTACTTTATATGTATCTTATAATCGTAATGTGAATAATAATATGTAATTACTTCTATGGCTTCCAAAAATTTGTGAACATAAAACTAAACATGACCAGAAAAATAACATCAAGCACAAAAGAAAAAAATCCACACTTCAGCTTACAACAAGCAAAAATATAATTGGAGGTTGGTAAACACAGCGCATTAAGAAACTTGCGACCCACATAGTGTTGAGAAACCCTCCATATTTAAGAATGCAAATGGTTGGTCAGCCCTCAACTAAATATGGTTAGTTTTATGCATCCCTAGCCTGCAACTCCTCTCCAAATTCTCCACCCTTCAACTTTGTACAAGCTCAACAAACTAACTCGCAATCCACTGTGTTTTCCTAGCTGCCTAAATTTTCATGATATGACAAAATCAAAATGCAATTCAGACTCTAAGTAATAGTTTTGGTAAATTTTCAAGGTCCTTTCTTACATTGGTAGTGTAAGTTTTTCATTACACTCATTTTGTCTATTGGTAATTCAATGTTGGAAAACACCGTGGCTTGAGGAACCTGAGATCTTACAAATACTTCAAGAGGCAATGGGTATTAGAATGCATGAAATCACAAAGGAATTTTCGGTAGAAATACCTAAAAAAAAGTAGACCATAGTGAATGAGACAAATACTACATATTGATTCAAATAACTGAAACCCAACATTGTGTTTTTCGAATTAGAGTTCTTTTGTGCACTTTATTTTTTCAATCATGCGAAATTCAAACACAACAATGAAATGTGTGATTTTGAAGACATTCATTCTATTTTGTAGAATTCCATGCTTCAAAACCATGGGTGTTAAGAAGCAAGCAACCCAGCATGAGACAACCCTTTGCATTTAAACAAGGAGATTCAAATAACTGAAAACCAACAATGTGTTTTTCCAATTACAGTTATTTTGTGCACTCTATATTTTCAATCATGCAAAATTTAAACACAACAATGGAATGTGTGATTTTGAAAATATTCACACTATTTTGTAGCATTCCATGCTGCAAAACCATGGGTGTTAAGAAGAAAGCAACCCAACATGATACAACCCTTTGCATTTAAACAGGGAGATTCAAATAGCTGAAACCCAACACTGTGTTTTCCCAATTACGGTTATTTCAATAAATTCATACTATTTTGTAGCATTCCATGTTGCAAAACCATGGGTATTAAGAAGCAAGCAACCCACCATGAGACAACCCTTTGCATTTAAACAAGGAGATTCAAATAACTGAAACTCCACACCGTGTTTTCCCAATTACAAGATATTCATACTATTTTGTAGCATTCCATGTTGCAAAACCATGGGTGTTAAGAAGCTAGAAACCCAACATGAGACAACCCTTTTCATTTAAATAAGGAGATTCACATGACTGAAACCCAACACTGTGTTTTCTGAATTACAGTTATATTGTGCACTTTATTTTTTCCATCATGCGAAATTTAAACACAACAATCAAATGTGTGATTTTGAAGACATTCATACTATTTTGTAGCATTCCATGTTGTGAAACCATGGGTGTTAAGAAGAAAGCAACCCACCATGAGACAACTCTTTGCATTTAAATAATGAGATTCAAATAATTGAAACCCCACACCGTGTTTTCCCAATTACAAGACATTAATACTATTTTGTAGCATTCCATGTTGCAAAATCATGGGTGTTAAGAAGCTAGCAACCCAACATGAGATAACCCTTTACATTTAAAGAAGGAGATTCAAATGAATGAAACCCAACAATATGTTTTCCGAATTACAGTTATTTTATGCACTTTATTTTTTCAATCATGCGAAATTTAAACACAACAATGGAATGTGTGATTTTGAAGACATTCATACTGTTTTGTAGCATTCCATATTGAAAAACTGTGGGTATTAAGAAGCAAGCAACCCAGCATGAGACAACCCTTCACATTTAAACAAGGAGATTCAAATAACTGAAACCCCACACCGTGTTTTCCCAATTATAGTTATTTTGTACACTTTATTTTTTCAATCATGCAAAATTTAAACACAAGAATGGAATGTGCGATTTTCAAGAAATTCATACTATTTTGTAGCATTCCATGTTGGAAAACCATGGGTTTTAAGAACCTAGCAACCCAGCATGAGATAACCCTTTGCATTTAAAGAAGGAGATTCAAATGACTAAAACCCAACACTGTGTTTTCCAAATTATAGTTATTTTGTGCACTTTATTTTTTCAATCATGCAAAATCTAAACACAACAATGGAATGTGTGATTTCGGAGACATTCATACTATTTTGTAGCATTCCATGTTGCAAAACTGTGGGTGTTAAGAAGCAAGCAACCCACCATGAGACAATCCTTTGCATTTAAACAAGGAGATTCAAATAACTGAAACCCCACACCGTGTTTTCCCAATTACAAGACATTCATATTGTTTTGTACCATTCCATGTTACAAAACTATGGGTGTTAAGAAGCTAGCAACCCAGCATGAGACAACCCTTTGCATTTAAAGAAGGAGATTCAAATGACTCAAACCCAACACTGTGTTTTTCGAATTATAGTTATTTTGTCCACTTTATTTTTTCAATCATGCAAAATTTAAACACAACAATGGAATGTGTGATTTTGAAGACATTCATACTATTTTGTAGCATTCCATGTTGCAAAAACGTGGGTGTTAAGAAGAAAGCAACCCACCATGAGACAACCCTTTGCATTCAAACAAGGAGATTCAAATAACTGAAACCCTACACCGTGTTTTCCAAATTATAATTATTTTCTGCACTTTTTTTTTCAATCATGCAAAATTTAAACACAAAAATGGAATGTGTGATTTTCAAGACATTCATACATTTAAAGAAGGAGATTCAAATGACTAAAATTCCAACATTGTGTTTCCCAAATTATAAATCATAAGGTGTTGTAAGACCCTCTTCTTGCAACCGAATTGGTCACCCCTCACCTCGATTTGGTCAGTTTTCTCCTCCAACTCATCCACGTGCACTTCAAATTTCAGCTTATAAAGTGGAGACTACCAAATAGCACCTAGATTTGGTCGGTTTTCTCCTCCAACTTCTCCACGTGCAATCAAACCTTCATCTTTCAATGAGCAGATTGGAAACCACACCATTCGCTAGTTTTGCTACACTAGAGAAGCTAAGGCATCCACCTTATTTGGCCGGCAGGAGGCGGGAAAACCCACCTGATGGCATCGTTAACTCCTACCTACCATTTCTCGAACGTTTGGTGTCATCTACCGGTTTCTCACTTTTTTGCCTCCGTCTAGTGGGCCCTACACTATGACGTCTCCTCATGTTATGTATGTTACCATGCATGTCGTTATGTATGTTTTCATGCATTTTTGCATGCATATAGGTCACTTTTGTCTAGGAGTTAGCCAACTCCTTTAAAATCCAACGGAAGTCACTATGCTTATTTAAAATTAAGAGAATTAAAAATATTGTAGACCCATATATATATAATATGTTATATATAACCCACAGCTAACAAAAGAAGTCACACAAAAATACTTAGAAGGGCGCAACCACTTCCTTGAATGGCTATGCACAACAACCAAAGGCTATTGCACAGCCATTCAAGGATGAATGGCTCAACAAGCACGCCTAACTGCATGGGGTAAGTGCATGGGGAAGGCACAGGGAAACGCCAACGGCGTATAAACACAACCCCCCCCCTAAACGGTATAAAAATAATGTCTTATCATTACCAAAGACAGAATTTGTAGTCCCTAAAGTATATAAAATATATATATATATATATATATATATATATATATATATATATATATATACATATATATATGTAATGCATTAGCAACGTGGATAGGCAGAAATCAATAGCCGGAATACGAAATACAACCAAAATATAAAGAAGAAGATTTCAGTAAGAGGGGAAATTACAATGTAAATGGCAGGAAATAAATCCATAACAAATGGATTAAAATAAGAGACAATATACCAAAATTAAAATATACTTCCAGATGATTTTCCAATCAAGCTCACACATCAAAAATATTAAATAACGATACTGGACAGGAAACAAAGGGGAAAGAAAAATCCAAAGGCTTGGGATGACATTTACACAACAAAGATTTCACAAGAATAACAATTCAAAAGCTTCACAGGAAATCATTATTTATTTTACAAAATTCTCAACAAGCCAGCCTAGCGACATTTTGAAATTCCACTTTTTATTTTCAATAGGAAATTACAAAGTTATTCAAGGATTACAGTGCTACCTAGAGTTCTTCGCTTGGATTTAATTCAAAGACGAAATGTTGTGTCGTGCATATCCAACCAGCTACGTTCTTCACCAAATTCTGAAATTTGTAGCTTCAAAGGAACCAATATCCAAGACAAACTACAAATCTAAATTCCTTTAACTATTTTGAAAGAGAAAATACAGAGAATTACAATTTCCAAATAAAACTCCAAAATTATGAATTGTAAAACAAAATTTTCTTTTTCTTCTCTTTTTTTTTTCGAAAGAAAACCAGATTGGATATAAAATCCCAAGAAGGAAAAAATTAGAACATTACTAATAATTTCCAAATTTCATTATACATAGAAAATACTCACTTGCCTTCAATTTCCATTTTACTACTTTTCAATTAAGCATTTTTTTCAAATTTTTTAAACTAACTATTTCTTCCAAAATTTAAACAATACAATTTCCTTGTTAAAATATAATTACCCTTTTAAGACAAATAAATTTTATTAAAATAAACAAATACACATTATAACTCAAGCAACATTTAAATTTAAAATTTAATGTTAAATTAATTACTCAATGATAAAACTAATCATAGTAATTTACTAATTTCCAATGTCTTAATTTAAATAACTAACAAAACAATTTATTAATTTGTATTTATTTAAATTAAATGGTATTCCCAGATAAGTTAAACTATGCAATATTAATAAAATAATTAATGTCTATATAAAATAAATAACACTACTAGAACATTTTATTTTCTAAGAGAATTAATGTCATTAACTACAAATGTAGTTTAATTATTTAACTACCCACATCAACTAATAACATTTAATTAAAGCAATTATTTAACAACATCAACATAGCCATAATCAAAACCTTTAATAAACATTACTAAAACCATGGGTATAATAACTCAAAATAAAACACTAATAATACAATCAAAATTGATTAATCAAACCAAAACGAATAAACACCTACACAAATAAACTCTTACCTAATCGACCCAAAGACCTAAGTAGAGAGGCACTACATTTTCTCACATTGTTTCTTCATGTATACACCTACATATCCCTTACTAGGAACTAGAGGCACTGTAGTTTGTTACATAACATCAAGAAGATATAAACTATCCAAAAAGCTCAAGGAATATAAAATATATATACAATTCAATCATACTCATGGTATACTTGAGTGTACATGGTATTCATCACACACCAAATCCAACATACGAAGATTTTTTTTTTCTAAACAAAATTTCAAGAAGTCATAAAATAATTAAAATAGGTACTCCAGTAGCAAAATCCTATAGGCCTACAAGGCGTTTCAACTATAACCAAAGCTCATGCAAATAAGGAATCCAAGGATACCCTTTATCAACACAGGGATGAAGAAGGCTGTTTAATAAAAAAGTATAGGATTATATAATTTACTAGAATAAAATGATATGAAAGTTTATCCAACAAATTGCATATTCAATAAAAAATAATAGAAATTTAAAACCCTTATAAATTACACACACAAGATATCTAATGATCAAATATTAATAGCATACAAAAAATCAACAGTCAAATTTTAAAAATAGACCATTACAATTATATAAGAATACTTGGAGTTTTAGGGAAAAAGGGACAAGGTTGAAACTTGTTAACTCTTCATTTCACTATCAATATTCTAGGCTAACACTCCTCATAAGAATCTTGTAATAGAATTATTTTTTGGAAAAAGGTGGAAGACCACCTAAACAATTTATTAACAAAAACAAAAATATACAAAGGAAGATCCAAGCAAGAAAATATAGCAACAAGCCAATAAAATATGCCAAAAAAGGCTACATTAAGATTTATTTCCCCCTTCAATGTGAACACAGGAGCATTTGGTGACTCAATTTGAGAGGAACAATATTATGCTTCTACACAATGGACCATATGTCATCCTCAAAACTTACCACAATAGAAGAAGGGTGAGAAAAAGGAATGACCATTTTCTTTTGATCCTCATATTTCTTTTGAATTTCATATTTCTCGAGATCTTGAAGCTTCTTTAATGAAGCCACCAATGGAGCTAAAACTAGCCTTGAGAAGGAAATTTATTTTTCTTGAGAGATTCTATTATAGAGGAAGATGTCAACGCTAAGCTTTCTAGATTTGAACCTAAGGTGATTGTTTTGAGAGGTGAATTGGGAGGTTATGTTTTTGTCAAGAAGCTTGTTTAACTATTTTACTTTCATGACAAGGTGTAACAATGTGAACTATTTCATAAAATCTCCTACAGTGGAATAGAATTCCTTCATAGTCCAATAATTGGATTCAAGATTGACCAACAACACTAAGAATCATGTTGGAAAAAAATTCCTTGGAGAGGTCCATTTCCACTAAGATTCAATAAAAAGTGGTATGAGAACAAGTAAGCACATCCTTATCTATAACCAACAAAACACATAAAGAGTTTCCAATGGATTTAAAGTAGGGAGTTGATCCAAAATTGTAGTGGGATATTTAAGAGATGAACCCAAATTAACATGATATTGAAGGTTAGATGCCAAGGTTTAAGTAAAAGGGAGTGTTGACACAAGGTCTAGGGATTATCAAAGAGGATTACTTCCCAATCACAAGAGGATTCAAAGTAGCAATAAAGAATCCCTAACTAGTTGGATAAATTTTCATATTATTTTTCATTAGTGGTTGCCAGTTTTCTTTGATCTAGATGTTCAAATCTAGAATACTTGGCTATATATGATTAAAGCAAAAAATCAAAGCATGTGCAAAAAAATATTTTTCTTCTTCTAACCCTTCATCCCTAAATTCTAGAATAGAGGATATCTTAGCATATTTGAGAGCTTTAAAACCTTTTGGGGCCTACATAGCCTTATGGTCAACATTTTTGAGCAAGACATTACTATAAAAAGTAGGGGACACAATAATTTTAGACCTTACCTTTGAGCTAAATGATCCCTCTTTGCAACTATTAAAAACTCCAAGTTCAAATTGCGAGCAACAAATCCTTCCCATTTTTAAGCAAGACATTGCTAGAAAAAGGAGGGAGCACAATAATTTTAGACCTTACCTTTGAGCTAAATGATCCCTCTTTGCAACTATTAAAAACTCCAAGTTCAAATTGCGAGCAACAAATCCTTCCCATAGCATTTTTTAGGTTTTCTAGTAGTATTAGGTAAGGCTGGGAAACTTTCTTTCAGCACAATATGACTTTCCATAAAGATATCATTAACTATTATCCAAGAAAGTACCACCATTATTATTCATGCTAGAAGTGTGAACAACTTTACCCAATGGCCCAAAATAGGCAAGGTAATGAGATGAGTAACATAGGACTTTTCAAGAACCCTCGGGAGGTTCACACAATGTAATAGTAACTATAGAGGATTTAATTGAGGGAAATAAGGAGGAAATTAGGAATCTATATGATATACAAAGATTCATTGTAGAGGACTGAGATCTCTAAGAAGGAAATGTCAAGGGCACAAAGGAGTTTCAAGGATTTTTTACAAGGAATTGTTGTGAAGAAGTCATCATCATTGTAAGGTTGACTTGCAATAGGGATATAAATTAAAGTTCCAATTATAATATTTGGTATAGAATATTATATACCATGCAAGATTTGGCCATAGAGATAGTCATCCAATATCTAGGAGCTTCAATGAAAGCACAAGATAAACCAAGCATGAGATAATAATTTTATTCTATCAAAGGATACAAGTGCATAATATGTGTACTTGAATATGATTCATTTTGATTGATTGATATTACTAGATAATCCCTTGGTTATATAGGATAAGATGAGACATAGGATGGCATAAGATAATGACATGTATCTTAATCATACAAATTAAAATATAAATTTAAAATGACCTAATAATTCCCTAAAATTTTGAGTAAAGAAAGAGAAATAAATGCAGAGAGATTGCCTTTGCACCTTTTTTGGAGCAACTCTTGCCTCCCTAAGGAAGGAACCTTTATCTGGGTGGCTTCTCATAACAAAATTCTTACTACAGATAGATTCATTCGCCTTGGTTTCAATTCGCCTTCGAGATGTGCTATCTGTGAACATAACAAAGAGACAACCAACCACCTTCTTCTTGGATACTTCTATGCTCAGCAATGTTGGAAATGGCTTTGTGCATGATTAGGGTGGTCTTGTGCCTTGCCATTGGACCTTCTCAGTTGGCTCTAGTCTTGGCCATCATTGAACAAGAAATCGGTATATGGTGACATATGGACAATAAGTCCATCAATAATTGTTTGGCATCTCTGGAAATAATGAAATATATGATTGTTCCAAGACAAGAAGATGAGTGCAGCTTCCCTCTGCCACAAAATAGAAGCGGTATTGATTGAGACATTGAATGAAAAAATGGAACAAAGAGAAATCAAGGACAAATTCTTCTCTGAATGGGATGCCAAGCTCAGGATCGTATGGACCTCTCTCTGAATCCCAACTTGGTATGGTATTGGTGGAACTAAGACACAAG
Organism: Sequoiadendron giganteum; assembly: GCA_007115665.2. Lineage (NCBI taxonomy): Eukaryota > Viridiplantae > Streptophyta > Pinopsida > Cupressales > Cupressaceae > Sequoiadendron > Sequoiadendron giganteum. Next base: position 485,963,548 of record CM021103.1, read on the forward strand.
AAGAGAGAGAAAATGTGGTTTGGTATCCTCCCCCTCCGGCGTGGCTCAAGCTTAATTTTGATGGAGCATCTAAAGGGAATCTAGGACCTTCAGGTGTAGGTTGCATAATTAGGGATTGGCAAGGCAAGACAATTTTTTCATCATCCAAAAAACTCCCCCTAGGCACAAATAATGAAGTTGAGTTCCTAGCAGTGACACACGAGCTTAGTTTGTGCAAGGAGATCAAAGCAACACAAATTGCAGTAGAAGGTGACTCAACACTAGTAGTGAATGCAATAAGGAAAGGTGAAACACCCAACTAGAAGCTCCAAGCCATGTTAACAGGGGTAATAGATCTCCTAGAGTCCTTTGAGATTTTCACAATCAATCACATATATCGGGAAGGAAATAGGGAAGTTGATGCTCTAGCGAATGCTGGAGCAACAGGAGAATAAGCAGTTTTCCCATGAGTCAAAAGGGCTCCCTTCATCTAAATCCAAATTGGCTTCAAATTGGGCTTGCAACTCCACCTCAGATGAACTCACACTGGCAAATGAAAATTCATATATGCTACTACTGATAGATATATATGTTACAACAACTAGGCTTGGGGTGATGTATCAGGACATGGGTTGTTTTGGCGAGTTCTAGTTTGCAACTCAGTTTGTGAGAAACTGAATAGATGTAATTTTTTTATCTATTAATATAAATTGATGTAGCTATGCTGCTATTTATGGATAATAAAAAAATCCCTAAAAAAACTTATGTAAACTATTGTGAATAGGACCTAATTGGAAAAATAGCTTGGTAAAATACCCCATTATCACCAAAACCCTCTTGCAAGTGCAACTTCGGGAGAATGATAAAACATGTGAAGATGAAATATAGACTTGTTCCCTCTTTGATGATGGAGTTTTTTCTTGAAATGGGTTCTCCACATACATATGGTTTTATGTGTTGCATTTCTATGGTTTATTAATTTTTTATGCTTTATATATTTTTATTACATTGGTTGCTATAGGAAAAGACTAAAATATATACACTTAGTTTGATGTTATTACTGCAATAGTTCACTTTGTATTTTAACATTGATCTAATTCAAAATCATAAGAAAACCGATAAAAAGTAGGAATATAATGAAAGTGAATTTAGAAAAAGGAGAGAATTTTTTACCAAAATTAACTCTCTTTGTAGGATTAGACCTTATCCACCAATCTATCTATAAATATCTCCAAGTAACCATTTAATTTAAATTTATTCTTGAGTAATCACTTGCAACCAATGGCCTTCCGTACCTTAAGAAAACTCACAAGATCCCAAGTGTCATATATATCCAAGTCCATCATCTCTTCCTACATAGCCTTGATTGAATAATAATTCTCATTTGGAGAAAGAGTTTACTTGAATGATCTTGATGCATCATCAATGCATGAAAAATTAAATACATAATAAATATATGGTGGATATTTCTTGTCAAATTTAATTTGTTATCTCATGGATCAAATAAAGGGTGGAGAAAGGGACTCTACATTTTCCTCTATATTCTCAACCTATTCATATCTATCAATTGAGTTCTCTTATTCTACTTCATACAAGATAACCCATTATTTTTTCTTCAACTATGCACCGTCCTACTTCTCAACTTCATTCTCAAAATGCATTATTTTCTTCCCTTCCTTTTCCTTTGGATACATAGTATATAAGAATAATCTAATCTTGCTAAAAATCATGTCCTTAAAATAAATCATTTTTAATTTTAGAGGATAGTAAAGCTTATGAACTTTTACATTATCATTATAACCAATAACATATATTTATATTATTTAGATGCAACTTAAATATATTTTTCTTAGAAATTTTAAAAATCCCCATAGAAAAATATCCTTAAATATGAAATAGATGGTTTCTTTCCTATCCACACTTCATAATGTTTATTTTCTACAAGAGTTGAACAAATAGACTAGTTTATCAAGTAATAATTAGTACTCACAACATCTAACTAATATCACCAATCCAACTATGCACACTCATCATAATTGTGGCTCTTTCTATTAAGGATCAATTCATAATCTCTACTACCTTTTCCTATTGTGGTGTATTAGGGTAGTCCTTTGCTAGATAATACTTGCATGTCTATAATAATCATCAAATTCCCTATAGTGATATTAAACATCATTGTAAAACCTTGACACCTTTATTTTATTATACAAGAGTTCATCTCTAAATATGTTAAATCCTTAAATTTGTATAATAATTTACATTAGAATGTAAAAAAGAAACTAGGGTGTATCTAGAGTAACAATCGAATAATGTAACATAATAATGATATTACCAATTGAACTAACATCCACTAGAACAAAAACATTTATAACTTCTAATAATCTATTTTCTTATTATTTTCAATAGGAATTAAAAATATATTCTACTTTTCAAACACACAATTCTCATTAGAGTAAATATAAAAACCATAAACCATATTTTTATTAATTGGGCTTCAAAGATCATTTTCATCAATGTGCACCAAACATTTCTACCACAACATACATTTATTTTAGAAGTATTAGTTACATTGGTAGAGTTAAAAATTGTGGAGGCATCAATCCTATATATAGTCCCACATTATGATACTCTCACAACTACTAAATTCTCACATCAAACTACAACCAAACTTATCAAATATCACATGCACTCCAAAATCATTCAACTTGGATATAAAAAGAAGATTTATCACAAGTCCTAAAACATGCAAAACACCATATTTATTTTTCACCTTCCCATCACTAAAGCACAATTGTACCTTTCCCTTACCAAAAATCTAATGTGTATTGTTGTGACTAGGGAAAAAATCCCCCATTATGAGATTAGTATGATACAAACTAGTATTTGTGAATATTCAAATGATAAGAGAAATCCAAATAATTTATCCAAGATTTATCACAAATAATACTAGTATAAAAAATAATGCATCATTATCATTATATTTAGAATATTTCTCTATGGAGGAATTATCAAAGCTCTTATTCTTGTATGTACTTTCCTTCTTTACATGTCATATATTTCCATAGTTCCAACACTTTTCTCTTTTTAGGGATATTATATTATACTTTTGACTTGGATTTAGATTTCTTTTGTCTACCTTTGAACCCAAATTTATCCTTGGGCCTTTCTTGGTTATGCAAGACATACTCATAGCCTTCATCACTAGAATTTGTCCTCATATCTTCATTGGCCAATGTGACAAAAAGGGATTCCATCTTTGGATTTGCAACCCTACTAGAAATATCAAGAAGGGATTTTTTTCTTATTTAATATAAATAGTTTCTATACCAACATTGCATGAGTTAGTTCACTTTAGTTATAAAATATTAGACCCACAATTTACTCTAAAATATTATATGCAATTCCTATTAACTTAGGTATATTCATTTACCACACATAACATAGTAACATAATAATGATAAGGATGGAGTGAGTGTGAGTGGGAGTAGGAAAGAGAAGGCATGAGGGGACTATTTTGAAATCTACAAATGTTGATTAGCGAGATGATAATGAGGATGGGGATTCATGGCTTCAACAACTGGCTTGTTGTGTGTTGGAAGTTCCTGAGTGCTTTTTGCGGCCTATTTTGTGTCATCTTTGCTGCTCTGATGGTTTTTCATTCACTATTGTAGCTTTTGCAAGATGTGTTAAGGGGTTTTTCTTAGGAAGGCTCTCTTTCCTTGCTCTAGTAGCTGGTTGGGTTTTCTACTTCTAGGAGTGCATGGAGGATCTTTGTGCTATCTTTATTGCTACCTTTGTGGCTCTTTTCTATGTAGGGGTGTTTTTTATTCTGCCTTGGTGGTTATTTGTTAAAGCCTCTTAGCTTCCTTGGTGCAACTTGTGGTTTCCTGTTGGTCCTCTCTTGTGCTTGGTGATATTTTTTGTTTTGGTGTCGGAATTTGTGGGTCTTGGCTTGTGTCGCTCTGATTTTTTGGTTGGGTTGCTGTCTTGGTTTTTTCTTGTTATTTCTCTAGGTTTGGCTGCAATTGGGTCCTCAATTTCAAGCTCTTTTGGTGCTTGGTTTTCTGCTATCAGAATAAGTTTGTTGTTTAGCCCCTGGTCCTGCCTAAAAACCTTTTGTGTTTGTGGTTTATTTTTCTTGTTGGTTCCTTTTGGTCCCTTTATGGACTCTTGGATCCCCACTTGGTTTGTTTGATTTATGTTGTTGGTGGGGTTTGGTTCTAAGTTTTTGAAAAATGGTTTATGATTGTTGGTACTCTTTGGTGCCTTTTTGGTCTCTTATGAAGGCTTTTGCATGAGGATTGGATTTATTTATAAACCATTTATGTTCTCCATGGAAGCTTTATTTTGTAAGAAAGTTAGTTTGATACCCTTCTAGATTATGAGGTTGTTCAAGTTTGAAGGGGGTAATTTTTACTATTTGTTGGTTGAGTTGTTTCTATTTTATATCATGTTAACTCAATGGTATGGGTTTATTTTGCTATTGGTTGGGGTGCTATTAAAGTATTTCCTTAAGTACTAGGCTCTCTTGATTCCAAAGAAGGAGTTGATTTCCATTTCTACTAGAGTGGTTGCTTTACACCAAGTTCTAATGTCGCTATTTTCTATTAAGGTGAAGATTACTCCTATTGAGGCAGATCCCTCTCCTATTGAGGTGGAGTTATAAGTTTGACAGTGCGATTTGTTGTAGGCTGCAAGTACCAGGTATTGACTCCACCTGAATTGCTAGGTTTGAGCATGCCTCATACCCAATGGAGGTTGTTGATCCAGAGTTAGCATCGGGTTCCCCATGTCGAGTCATCATCCTTGATGAGGGTGAGAGTTTGTTTGTCATTCCTTGTTCATGTGGTCTGTTTGAGTTGATTTGTCATTGTTATTGTCACTTTGCCTTCTTTTTCATTTTGTGGTTAGGTACCTTGGGTATTCGATTCAGTTGAGTTATTTTCTTGATTGATGCTTGAAGGATTTTATTTTAAATAAATGAGTATTTTAATATAATGTGTAATTTTAATAAATACTATTGATGTTTTGTTTAAATTAAATAAATTAAACTTTATAATGTAAAACAAAATATCTAAATAAATATAATAATTTAATGGGATTGTGAAAGAAAACAATATGAGAAATTAAATTTATAAACTAAATATATATTATATAGTTAATTAAAGTGTGAGCAATTGCAAGTTATGATTTAAAAATTATAAAAATAAAACAAATGGAAGGAGTTGTGAATTGTGGGAAATATAAAAGAAATAAATAAATTAAATTGAACAAGGATGCATTTACAGAGTGGAGTAAAATAAATTAGTAAAGGAGTGGAAGTTAACTAAGGAGGGTCTTTTGCACTTTTTTCTGGAGAAAAATCTCATTTATGTTTTGCCGTGAATGGTTCTTGTTCTGGAAAATATTCATTCTAGAATTGGGCGTTTTAAAATAGGGTATTGGAATGATTGTTGAATCTGGAAAGAAATTGCAGCTACAAACAGTGGAGCTTAGTCTTGACATCAACCCTCAACTCAATCACTTGTGCAAACCAGGTTCCATTATTTCCCTTCAATTAACTCTCTATATTTCAAAAATAGGCATCTATACGAATATACTATAGGGAATCAAAATAATTTCTTAATTGTGACATTTACAAGATTGTATTATTGGTATTGCCAAGAAATTGGTTTGTGGGAACTCAACTTGATTCTTTGTTACACTATCTTTTGATATTTGTGGAAATATTGTACTTTGTTGATTACCCAGCTTGGATTAGTACTAGTTTTTCATTCTTAAAACAAAATTCCCATACGAAGAGTAGAGAAATGTGTTGATTTCACCATAATAGTGTTTGTTTACCTATCTTGACTTCTATTATAAGTGATGAAGATCGATGCTATAACTGTACAGAGGCAATTAGGCACCAGATTTTCTCTTTCTTATACCATTCTATAGATTTACAATTTGGTCAAAATCCATATACATGGATACCTCATGTCTTTTGATGCAATATATTGTGAGTTCTGGAAAATAGCTATATGACTATTGATGCCCTGCGTATTGAGTCTGGACCACGCGTGTTTACCTTATAAATTGGTAACCATTCCATTATCAACCATGGAATGGCCTTGCACGAGCTCTATTTCATGTGGGACAGATACCTTAGCATACTTGATAGTCACATACAAAGAAAATTAATACATTTGATTGATAATGCATATTGCTTAGCTCATAGTATTAAGCCGTTAGAAGAATCGATGCCTTGTATAGGGTCGGTAGATTAGTTGCTTGCCATTCAACAGGAAGACCGCTGCCATGCATGGGGTCGAAACTTTGACTAAGTTTTATTTAGCAGTCCTCTATTCCATATCAAATGTAAACGAGTACTTATTACCCATGTGTTTGGCTGTTGGAAACTGTATGTAAAATGATAATGAAATTTGAATACTTATTACACGTATATATATATATATGTATATATATATATATATACATACACTTAATTCGATGTATTATTAAGACTAGTGGTCGATGCTTGGTATTCTCACCCCATTTACATATTATCAATATAAATGGTTGCACTTACATTTCACTTGAGTGATATATATATATATACATGACAACATGTGTGTTTATATGTAAAAGTTGATGAAAAAGCTTTAAATTATGAAAATAAAACCATTATTTATAGTATATACTTATATTATATATATATAATTTAGTATATATATACATATACATATAAGTGTATAGCTAAATGCATTAGGAAAGTTTGGGTGTTTTTAATATAAGTGATGGCATTTTTAAATAAAAGAAAGAGAGAATTATTGATTAAAATAAAATTAGATTATGACATTAGAATAATTTTGTTTATGATAAATTAAATGAAACCTTGGAGTAATATTCTTCCTCATCCTTGTAAATAGTTGTATTGCAAACTAATTAATGCAGAGTTGATGTGAAGTTATGTCCTATTGAGTAAATTACTTGTACAATAATGATGATGAGTGTAAATGTCTTTCATGGGAGCCCTTATGTGTTTTTAGATGAAGAATCTTCCAGAGGCTTAGGGAAGTGGTCTTTTGATGTTGTCCTTGTTATGATTGAGTAAATTAATGTTCTTGAGCATTGCATGGTGTATTCTTCTTTAATCCATTGTGATGTTTGTCTTGCATATTATGAGAAAGTGATGATCTTTAGCCTTGCACTTTATGTTTTCCCATGTGGTTGTTTATGTGAGCGGGAAGGGTTATGCCTCACTTTAAATGTTTATGGGAATGATCTTTGCACTTGTGCAAGTGGCCTTGCTCTTATTTTATTGGGGTCTCCTTATTGTCACTAGGGGAATGGCTCTCACTGGGGGCCGACACACAAAGTGGCACCCGAGTAACCTATGTGGGAGTCTTTGGTAATTAAGTGAAAACCTAAAATGAACTAGGGGTTGGGTAGTAATACACACTAAACAAGATAATTTAATGCCTCACTCATGACCCATGTGCTAGTATAGGCTTGGGATGAGTTGAGAAGGCCTGGAATGGAAAAATCAATTGCCTTGTCCTCATGAGGGGTATGATGATTCTACATAGGGTTGCATGAGGGGATGAAGATCAATAGAGGCTACAAGGGTAACCCAGGATGGGGGTTGGGGCCTAGGAAGATATGCTTGGATAACCCATGTAAATTATATGATGACACTCCTATGACAATATTTTTTCTCCTTGACTCTTGATTCTCTTGATGTTGTGTACCTCTGGAAGTAATGTCATTGTTGTTTAATGTCAATATTTACTTTTACACTGATGTCTTGTCATCCTTGTGTTATCTTTTTTCCTTGCCAAATTGTGTTGGTGGGACCCTTTTCTATCTCCTAGCACAGGGGGTGGACCTTTGGGTTCCACATGGTTGGGTGGAAAGTGCATTGTTCTCCATTGGGTTCCTTTCTCTTGTTTGTGATTGTGATGGCTTCTCCTAGATTGAAGACCTTTGCATTGTACCAGCTTATAAGGATCTTTACTCTTGTACTTGTGTTATATCATAATTTGATGTATCATGTATTATACATTTGATGTACTCTCCTCTTTTTGTATAAGGAGAAACTACTACTTTCGATGTAATAATGCAGCATTGTAACTTATTGTAGAACATCTATTGTATTTGATCAACTTAGTGATATTGAATTGAATCATATCTATGGAGAATTCATTATCTTTAATTATGTTACTTTGATATTAGCAAGTCAAGACATATGTTTAATTCAAATGAGTATTATGGCCAATATACCTTAAGGGCATCAGGGATAACTAGAAGTACTCAAGATTTGATATCTTGGGGAGTGAATTCTTGGGGTTTCGTTATCTAGAGAAGTCACTACTTAGGATATCTTATCTTGAGGTAATACTTAATACATTATGGTACCTGAAGGTGGTTTGTGTTGGCATTATTGGACTTTGTAAATTTGGATATGGCTATCATTCTTGTTACATACTCTTGTAAAATCAATGTTAGAATCATATTGACTATTGTTTATGATAGCTAATTAGATGGTCTATTATTCATTACTAATGTTATGATATGGATAGTTCATAATGCTCATTAGTTTGATTTAAATTTATAAATCTTAACTCTTGTTAATCTGGTTTATGGATCTTATTAGCATAGTTAGGGACCTTAGAGGACTTAGATATGATCAGTGTTAATTGTTCCTTTTGGCAATAGTTTGTTTAATGCACTTCAAAATTTTCTTTTTTACCATTTTTATGTGTAGTTGTGTGCTATATTGTAGGGCCCTGTGGTGGGGCATTATACATGGTATCAGATCCTAGGTTCAAACACTGGGTGCTCTAGGTATATACAAGAGCCCATTAAGTTGTATTAGAGGTATAGATTTGTAAGTTTACGCTTCCTTTTTGACCTCGTCTAATACCTTGAATTTGTCTTTGGTGGTGTCTATGTAGGATTATTCCTAGAGGTAGGGGTCAAGGTTGACGACATGGTAGAGGTCATGGTGGTGTCCGTGGGGCTAATCGCCAAGACTCTCCCCTTCAGAATTCCCACGAATCTGACCATGAGTAATAGTGGAGCTCCCAGAGTAATCAAGGAGGTGGAGATCAAAACTCAAAACAGCCAAGATTAGATGGCGCACAAATGTGTCACTTACTTGAGGAAATTCTTGGATTTCTTGGTCTGAGACCACAAGGAGAGTAGTTTGTAGTTAGGGATAGGGAGAGGTCTCCTAGGAGAAAGGAGGCTACTACAAATAAGAAGGTAGTTTTAGCTGGGCATATGAGAGATCTGTTGAGAGCTTGTCCTCCTACATTTGATAGGACTGGCAGTGGTTTGGAGGCTGAGACATGGTTAACTAATTTGAATAGGTGTTTCGCTATGCACCCATATGGGAGCAATACCAAGGCTAGGTGTGCTATCATGCATCTCTAAGGTTTTTCTTCCACATGGTGGCGTTTGGAGGAGCATAAGCTCCATTTGGATATAGATGAGTAGTATCATGGGAGATGTTCTTAGAGAGATTCATAGATCGGTTCTTATCTGATCATTGGCAACAACATAGTGTAGATGAGTTCCATGATCTGAGGTATTTGGCGATGTCAGTTGAGTAGTACGAGCATAGATTTTATGAGCTCAAGTAGTATGTAGGAATAGGGGATGATGAGGGTATTTTATTATAACACTTTATCAGGTGCTTAAAAGCCTGAATTAGTGGGGATGTTTGAGTGTTTGAGCTGAAAAGTATGGAGATGGTTGTGGAGAAAGCTTGGATAGTTGAGTAAAATTTAGCTATGGATTTAGGTGGTCAAATGGGGGTTCAAATTGGAAGTGCACCTCCAATAGGTTTCAATTCTCATGGTGGTCAGACTCAATCAAAAGATCCTTCTAGGAGTCACTAGGCACTCTCCAAGGGTGGTCAGCAACAACAACAACACTCTCAGTCAAAACATAAGAACTCTCAGTCTCAACAAGGTGACAGGTTTTAGTCTAGGAGAGATGGGAATTGGAGGTGGAACAAGCATTATCGCTTTGATCAGCCATCTGAGAATTTAGAGTCTACAATTAATAGGGGCAGTGTTCAATAATCTAGTGCACCTCCAAGTGGTATAGGTTTTGGTAGAGGTTTTGATAGAGGTATAGGGTGCTTCTCTTATGGTCAACAGGTTCATATTTATCGGTAATGTTCTCAGAAGGGCACACTTAGATTCAGTCAAAGAATGGTGATTTTAGAGGCAAAAGTAGGGGATATAAGTAGATCACACAGAGTTTTTGTTGTGGTTGATAACTGTCAGGCTGAGCACTAGAGTGCAGTAGTTGATACTTCACGTGTGTTATAGGGAAATAGAGTCTCTATTCTATTTGATTTAGGTGCTTTATATTCCTTTATTTCTTCTTTCGTATTAGTGCGATGTGGACTAGTGGAAGTGAAGTAGGATGATAGGTGGCAAATCAAGTTGGCCTCCGGTGCTAAGGTCACAGTTGAGTCTCATGTCTATGGGTGTAATTTGAGGATTGGATCTCTTTGCACCATAGTAGACCTTCATGTTATACCCCTTGGGTCTTATGATATTGTATTGGACATGGATTGGTCAGAGGCTCATAGAGTAGTTATAGATTGTCGTCATAAGTTTGTTTAGTGTGTAGATGACTCTGACAGTGAGGTTGAGGTAGGTAGGATTCAGAGGGCTATTTCTTTGAGGATGATCTCATTTATGCAGTTGAGGAGGTGTATGCGGCAGGGCTGTCAGCTATTTGTAGTGATAGTTAATGATTTGGAGTTAGGAGAGAGCTAGGAGGAGGTGTCTCTTGATAGTCATCCTATCCTTAGATAGTATCTTGATGTCTTTCCTAGCGAGATACCAAGGATGCCACCTAAGCGTGACATCGACTTTAAGATAGATCTTGTACCTAGAGCTGAGCCCATTTTATGAGCTCCATATCAAATGACACTTAGGAGCTTAAGGAGCTCTGGTTATAGCTTGAGGATTTGTTGGTGAAGGGATTTATTCATCCTAGTGTCTCTCCTTGGGGAGCACCGGTGATTTTTGTGAAGAAGAATGGTGGGTCCCTTTGATTGTGCATTGATTTATGTTAGTTGAAAAAGATGACAATGAGAAACAAGTATCCGTTGTTGAGGATTGATGATCTATTTCATCAAATCAAGGGTGCTAGGGTATTTTCAAAAATTGATCTTAAGTCAGGATACCATTAGTTACACGTCTTCGAGGAAGATATGCATAAAACCACATTTCATACTCATTACGAACACTATGAGTTTACAGTTGTGTTGTTCGGGTTAATGAATGTGTCGTCAACATTCATGAGTTTGATGAATGGTGTATTCCATACTTACCTTGATAGATTTGTTATGGTGTTTCTAGATGATATTTTGATCTATTCAAGGACAGTAGAGGGGCATGAGGAGCATCTGAGGCAGGTGTTACAATGTTTGAGGGAGAACTAATTATATGCAAATTTATCGAAGTGTGAGTTCTTCTAGATGGAAATGAAATATTTGGGTCATGTTATCTCTGGTGAGGGCATTGTTGTGGATCCTTCAAAGATCCAAGCTATCATGGATTGGCTTACACCCACTAATGTGGCAGAGGTTCGCAGTTTCATGGGTTTGGCAAGTTACTGCTATCATTTTGTATAGGGTTTTTCAAAGATAGCCCACCCCAATACTTCTCTTCAGAGGAAAGGGAAGAAATTTATTTGGTCAGAGCAGTGCTAGGCAACTTTTGAGACTCTTAAAGAGAGATTGACCAGTGCACCTATATTGGTTTTTCCTGATTCTACTAGATATTTTATGGTTTGTACAAATGCTTCCTTGGAGGGTTTAGGAGTGGTGTTGACGTAGGATGGTCGCATGATTTCCTATGAGTCTCACAAACTCAAGGATCATGAGTTGAACTATCCTACACATGATCTAGAGTTAGTTGTTGTGGTTCATGCTTTGAGTATATGGAGGAACTTTATTTTGGGGCATCGATTTGAGCTACATAGTGATCATCGTAGTTTGCAGTATATTTTCACACAGCTTAATTTGAATTCCAGGAAGAGATGATAGATGGAGTTCCTATGTGAATATTATTTTGAGGTGAAATTCATTTAGGGAAAGGAGAATATGGTTGTGGATGCACTTAGTAGACAAAGACATGAGTTATCGGTAGTAACTCTTGGTGTGGACTTGAGGACCCAGATCCTTTCCGTACTTCCTTCAGATAGTTGGTATTAGGAGGTGAGGACTAAGGTGGAGTCAAGCAAAGCTTTAGAGGGAAGATTTGTAGGATATTACCTTGAGTCAGACGGCCTTTTGAGAGACTCGGGCCATATTTATATTCCTTCATCTAGAGATCTTCACACTTTGATCATGTCAGAGGTGCATCAAGCACCTTGTTCAGCTCATTCAGGTGTCAAAAAGATGCACGACGACCTTCAAGAGCTATACTTTTGGGCTAGAATGAAGAGAGATATCGCTGATTTTGTGTCTAGGTGCTTGGAGTGTCAAAGAATGAAGATAGAACACCAGCATCCTACAAGTATTTTGAAGCCTCATTTGGTCCCAGAGTGGAAATGGGACATTATCTCATTAGATTTTATTGTTGGTTTTCCTGTTTCTTCTCATCGCCATGATGCCATTATGGAAATCTTGTACTTTGTTGCTTACCCAAGTTGGAGTACTACAGGAATGTCATTCTTAAAACAAAATTCCCATACGAAGAGTAGAGAAATATATTGATTTCACTATAATAGTGTTTCTTTACCTATCTTGACTTCTATTATAAGTGATGAAGATTGATGCTATAACTATATAGAGGAAATTAGGCACTGACTTTTCTCTTTCTTATACCATTCCGTAGATTTACAATTTGGCCGAATCCATATACATGGATACCTCGCATCTTTTCATGCAATATATTGTGAGTTCTAGAAAATAGCTATATGACTATTCATGCCTTGCTTATTGAGTCTAGACCGTGCATGTTTACCTTGTAAATTGGTAACCATTCCATTATCAACCATGGAATGGCCTTGCATGAGCTATGTTTCACATGGGACAGAGACCTTAACATACTCGATAGTCACATACAAAGCACCTTAATACATTTGATTAATAATGCATCTTTGTTAGCTTGTAGTATTAAGCCATTAGGAGAATAAACTCCTTGTATAGGGTCGGTAGATTAGTTTCCTTCCATTCCCCAAGAAGACCGATGCCATGCATGGGGTCAACACTTTGACTACATGTTATTTACTAGTCCTTTGTTCCATATCGAATGTAAACAAGTACTTGTTACTCGTGTGTTTGGCTATTGAAATTGTATGTAAAACGATAATGAAATTCAAATTCTTATTACGCATATATATGTATGTATATATATACATACGCTTAAGTCGATGTACTGTAAAGACCAGTGGTCGCTGCTTGGTATTCTCACCCCATTTTCATATTATCAATATAAATTGTTGCACTTACATTTCAGTTGAGTGATATATATATATATATATATATATACAAGACAACATATGTGTTTATATGTAAAAGTTGATGAAAGAGCTTTAAATTATGAAAATAAAACTAGTATTTATAGTATATACTTATATTTATATATATATATATAGGTGTATAGTTGAATGCATTAAGAAAGTTTGGGTATTTTTAATATTTTTAATAGAAGTGATGGCATTTTTAAATAAAAGAAAGAGATAATTATTGATTAAAATAAAATTAGATTATGGCATTAGAATAATTTTTTTTATGATAAATTAAATAAACCCTTGGAGTAATATTCTTCCTCATCCTTGTAAATAGTTGTATTGCAAACTAATTAATGTAGAGTTGATGTGAAGTTATGTCCTATTGAGTAAATTACTTGTACAATAATGATGATGAGTGTAAATGTCCTTTATGGGGGCCCTTATGTGTTTTTAGATGAAGAGTCTTTCAGAGTCTTAGGAAAGTGGTATTTTGATGTTGTCCTTGTTATCATGGAGTAAATTGATGTTCTTGAGCATTGCACGGTGTACTCTTCTTTATTCCATTGTGATGTTTGTCTTGCATATTATGAGAAAGTGATGATCTTTAGCCTTGCACTTTATGTTTTCCCATGTGGTTGTTTATGTGAGTGGGAAGGGTTATGCCTCACTTTAAATGTTTATGGGAATGAGCTTTATGATTGTACAAGTGACCTTGCTCTTATTTTATTGGGTTCTCCTTATTTTCAATAGGGGAGTGGCTCTCAATGGGGGTTGATGCACAAATTGGTGCTTGGGTAACCTATGTGGGAGTCTTTGGTAATTAAGTGAAAACCTAAAATGAACTAGGGGCTGGATAGTAATACACACTAAAAAATTAATGCATCACTCATGAACCATGCACTCATATAGGCTTGGGATTGGTTGAGAAGGCCTGGAATGGAAAAATCAACTACCTCATCCTCATGAAGAGTATGTTGATTCCGCATAGGGTTGCATGAGGGGCCGAAGATCGGTAGAGGCTACTAGGATAACCTAGGATGGGGGTTGGGGCCTAGGAAGATATGCCTGGGTAACCCATGTAAACTATGTGATGAATCTCCTCCTACGACAAGGTTGTGTCCCCTTGACTCTTGATTCCCTTGATGTTGTGTACCTCTAGAAGTAGTGTCATTATTGTTTAATGTTGATCTTTACTTGTACACTAATGTCTTGTCATCCTTGTGTTGTCTTTTGTCCTTGTTAGATTGTGTTGGTGGGACCTTTTTCTATCTCCTAGCATGGGGGGTGGACCTTTGGGTTCCACATGGTTGGGTGGAAAGTGTGTTGTTCTCCATTGGGTTCCCTTCTCTTGTTCATGATTGTGATGAATTCTCCTGGATTGAAGACCTTTGCATTGTACCAGCTTATGTGGATCTTTACTCTTGTACTTGTGTTATATCATAATTTGATGTATCATGTATTATACATTTGATGTACTATCCTCTTTTTGTATAAGGAGAAACTAATACTCTCGATATAATAATGCAACATTGTAACTTATTGTAGAACATCTATTGTATTTGATCAACTTAATGATATTGAATTGAATCATGATATCTATGGAGAATTCATTATGTTTAATTATGTTACTTTGATATTATCAAGTTGAGACATATGTTTAATCCAAGTGAGTACTATGGCCAGTGTACCTTAAGGGCATCAGGGATAACTAGAAGTACTCAAGATTTGATATCTTGGGGAGTGACTTCTTGGGGTTTCATTATCTCGAGAAGTCACTACTAAGGATATCTTATCTTGAGGTACTACTTAATACATTATGGTACCTGAAGGTGGTTTGTGTTGGCATTATTAGACTTTGTAAATTTGGATATGGTTATCATTATAGTTACATACTCTTGTAAACTCAATGTTAGACTCATATTGACTATTATTTATGATAGCTAATTAGATGGTCTATTATTCATTACTAATGTTATGATATGGATAGTTCACAATGCTCATTGGTTTGATTTAAAGTTAAAAATCTTAACTCTTGTTAATATGGTTTATGGATCTTAGTAGCATAGTCATGAACCTTAGAGGACCTAGATATGATCAATGTTAATTGTTCATTTTGGCAATAGTGTGTTTAATGCTCTTCAAAAAAAAAAAATTACCAGTTTTATGTGTAGTTGTGTGTTGTCCTCTATGGTCCTGTGGTGGGGAGTTATATGGACAATAAGGTTGGATGGTGTTGGATGAAGATTGATGCTCCTGAATGCTTAGTGGTTCTCTCTAACTCCCATATTGTGTTGGGGAGTCCTGATGGCTCATATTTTCATATATTGAGCATATGGTTTGTTATAGTCTAGTTTTTGTAGGCTATTTGTTGCCTGGATGATTTAGGTAGTCTTAAATTCTATTAGGCTTTCCGGTCCCTTTGAAAACTTGTTTGTAGAGGGTTTAAGGTTCCCTTCAAAACTTGTTCTATGTAGCATGGGTAGTCATGTGTATCCTTAGGGTAGCTGATGTTGTTTGGCTGTTGATGGTCTATGTTTTTATGTATTTGTAGCTTCCCTTTGATGGGGTTTATGGTCCCTTTAAAACCTTATTGTAATGGGTTTTGGGTCCCATCAAAACCTATTTTACTACTAATAAAAAACTTAGGTATATTCACTTACACCACCAATAATTACATTTACTTCTAAATATTTTTTCTTACTTATTTCATTATTATTTATATAATGTAATAATAATTAAATTAAATTAAATGAAGTGTAATTTAACTTTTAAAAAATAATTACAATTACCTTTCATAATTAAATTTTATCCTTGTATTTATCAAGATAAATAAATAATAAAATCTAAAAATCTAAATTAATTCCTTAAATAAACACATTCTAACCAAATTTAATCATTAGTGAATAAATTATCTAATTTACCCATATAGTAAATTATAAATAATTGAGGTACTTAATTATATTAAATATATACATTCAAATTAATCATTCGAACTAGTCTATAACATTTTTGCATAATTAATTAAGATTTCTAATGTAGTAAAAAGTTGGGTTGTGACATCCTTTCCCCAAGATCCTTCATTCATCCCAATGCATAGTGGCTACAACTAAGTTAGAAAGTAGTGAGCATTAATCAAGAATTCAAGTTCTATAGAATGTGTTGGTTCACAAAATTTAATTTCTCAAATAATTGTTTATAATTTGTAACACTAGGTTTGGCATCACCTAGTATTCCTATAAGTGTTTTCAAAAAACTCGTACTCCTATTTTTATCAACTTCTCTATAACCTAACAATAGTCTTTCTGACTCTAGAATAAATATAAATGACAACATACATGCCTATTTAATTCATAAAATAAAATAAATAGTCATTCATATTTTCCAAAGGATGCCCAATATTTATAAAGTAAATTCAACCACTCATTTACTAATATACCATAATTTATAAATATGTAGTCACCAAAGGAGTATATATTTATTTCATCTATTAAATATATCTCATGTGATAAAATTAGAGCATCGTAAGTTTTCACCCTTGATAATTTCATACTATTTTTTGCTCCCCCTAAGTGATTGGACCTAATTGTACATCTAATGTCCTAAATTATGTAGTCCATGGCCCATTTTATTATTTATCGAGAAATTGCATGTACAAAACCAAGGAAAATATCTAATGTTCTGCTCCTAACACCTTACACACCACAAAATAGGGTTGCGACATAGTCACCCTAGACGAATTGGTCCCCCTATTTTTTCCTCCAGATTTTAATATGTCAAGGAAAACAAATTTTTATTTGAATTCCAAATGTTAAATGTCGGCTATCATTATCTAATTTGCAGGAAATTAAATTAAATGCCTATAAATACCTAGTCATTTCACCATTTGAAAACTAAGTGGCAATTATTGAAATATTGGTGATCAAGAAATTATTATCAAGTCAAGAGAAGATTTATTGTAGAAATTTAATATCAAAGCATCATGTCAAGCATGATGTGAGTTTGTTTATTTTTTATGTTATCATTTTGTTTGTGAGGACTAACCCTTGTAGGTCTTTCAAGAAAAGCAAGCCTTGAGGAGATTTGTATGAATTTATTCATTCAAGGAATCAGATTTGGATGGTGATTTACAGTTTATTATTGATTCATCATTTATTTTTCATTTATCCTCTATCCCTCAAAAAGGATAACCATCTTTCATTAGATTTTCCATTGTGGATGTGAAAACACAAACACAAGATTTGACTGAGGCAAGCCCCTATATGGCACAATCCTTCCTCTCTCTTTGAATGTGTAGGTTTAAAATCTAAAGAAAATACCATTTTCTCATTGTTGCATTCAAACCCTGCAACTTGAAAGATTCAAAAACTTAGTTATCTCAGCAATTGATGGAGATTCGAAAGTGAGACCTGGAATAAAAATGGCTCTAAGTAGGCTCCAAAGGACTATGAAGACAAATTTCAAATTGTTCAACTAGGACATAGTTTCCCTAGGTGACTTAGTCCAATTTCAGCTCCAAATATATACCACAGGTGCACAAAACTCTTCCCAATCTATTATTTAACATAAATTTGTCTATGACTTTCCAAATTTACTATTTTTACATTAGAATAGTCTATTTTCATCATTAGTTAGTCAAATTATTGCATTTCACTCCAAAACCCATTCCAATTTTGGTCAACGGTAGGTTGACTGAACTTTTAGGTTGCAATCCAGCCTCACACCCTTGTCCAAACCTTCAAACTTGTCAAATTCAAATGATATTGGGAAAGGTGCACAAAATTCTAGGGTCCACTTTTCCCAACATATAAAAAATTAAGAAATCCCAATACTTTTTTTATCTTTGAACTTATAATATAACCCTACATAGACAAAAATAAATTCATAACTTCTTTCAAGATTAATTATTTATTTAGATCATTTTCATACTTTCCATCTTTAGTGTTTTTCGATAATGCAAATATTTTCTTGGTTGATTATCAAATATCCAACCCACCTACTCTTTGTTGGAATTTTTGAAATATTTTCCCCTTAAGTTTATATTTTTTATTCATTACTTTGTAAAATAAATTTAACAAGTCCCTCATCATTTATTTTTAATTTGCATGATTCATAGAAAGATCATAAGCATCCCTTCTAAATCCAATACTTTCATACCATGTATAAAAACCCACTTTGTCATTAAGTAAAAAATAAAACCTTAACATATAAACTTGATCTAAGAAAGTTGAATTTTTTTTATTTCATAGATTTAATTAACTATTTATTCAATCAATGATATTAACCAAACAAGCTATTTTTTCCAATTGAGATTTAAAATGGTATTCTAGTTAGAATATTTACTATCAAGACCAAATGGGTTCTATATTGAATGTGATGCTTATATCAATCATTTGGCCTAAATTCTCAAGAAAACACTATGATCTAAACATGATTGTTCCAAGTACCAAGTTTTCTTGACTTTATGCTTAGTTTTATTTTTTTTATTGAGGTAATGTTACATACCTATGGATATGTTTGTTGGAAAGAGACACTACTAGTACCATTTGGTGTTTTCATTGATGGAAACCCTAATCGATGATCAGATACGCACATCATTATTCGATCATACCGAAATATAGATTGAAGATTGACAAGGAAGAATAGGGCATCTAGTAGTTCAATGTTCATCGATCTATATGAAGATTTTTTGTTATTGTTTTGTGTTGTGCATCTCAGGAAATGTTTTTTGGTATATTATCTTTGTTACTATTGAAGCGCAGTGGCTCGTATCGATCCTTGTGTGAGTTAGAAGATTCAGTTGGCTAATTCTTTGTTTTATCAATACTGGATCTGACTTCATAAATATATCATGTTGCAGATGTATGAGAAATAATTAGCTAAGTATTTTTATGCTTGTACATCTTTGTTTGGGTCCTACCCAAGTTGTGGCCAAATATTTTGGTTACGCATTGCATATTATTCATGATTTGAGCTGACAGATGTAAATATCCATTTGTTCTATTGAAGCTGACATATTGTAATTGGATTTTAAGTTGCGGATATATATAAGATTGTCTATATGATTTTGGAAGATGTATGAAGTGTGTGTTGATGTGAATTGTGAATTAGAGCAGAGTAGAAGAGAAATAATATGTAGTATCACTTGTGCATAAAGAATCTGTGTTGCGAGTGTGAGCAAAATAGAGCAGAAGTGCAGAATCAGTCTGTAGGATAGAAGGCTGAATATATTTGCCTAACCAAAACTATAGTCAAGGATATGTAGATGCTATTTTTCTCAATTCAAACTCTTAGCTAGTTTTAATCTGATTCTCTTTGTAAGGTAGTGAGCCTTCCCTTTGAGCAGTGAGCTCTAGGCAATGTGCCTGAATGCAAGTACATTCCCCATATTGTAAACTTCATTTGAGTATACTCAGATTAAATTATGGATTGGTCATCCATCGTGGTTTTTCCCCTAACATGGTTTCTACGTAAAAATCCTTGTGTTATGGTGTTGTGTTTATTTGCTTCATGTTTACGCACTATGGTTGAATGTTTTTAATGCTTGAAGATAAAGGTTAATAAAGTTAATTTTTGCACAACACTGATTCACCCCCCTCCCTCTTAGTGTAGCTTGTTTTCAACAATTGGTATCAGAGCTAGTTCCTCTAAAGAATTCTAACAACTTGGGGAGATATTGGAAGGTGTTTCAATGGATTCAAGCAATCTTCAACAATAGCTTTTGGTGGGCCTGGATGATCTTGATCATTCAAAGGCCGAAGTTCAAAAATTGCAAGAAAACCTCACAGATGCTGAGAAATTCATTGAGTCTTTGAAAGACACAATCAATAAGTCTAGAGAGAAGAGAAAGGAACTCTATGATCAGATTAAGCAAAATGATAGTAAGAGCATTGAAGATGAACAAGTTAGTCAAGCCCTAAAAGAAAATACAGAAGAATGTGAAAAGCTTACTAGAAATAATATAGTCCTAAAACATGAGATGGAATCTATCATGATGAGAATGACCAAAGAGGTTGAAGAAAAAAAGAAGAATGAAGAGAACCTAGCACAGTCCTTGAAAGAAAAATATGAAGTATGCAACCGATTGGATGATGAACTGGAACAATCTAAAAATAATGAAGAGGCACTTGAAAAGTAGATGGATGATCTTAGAAATGAACTTGATGCTCCTAATGAATACAAAGAAAATTTCAAAGTTAGTTCAACCAAGCTTGATGAATTGATTAAAGGTCAAAGGACTG
This sequence comes from Sequoiadendron giganteum, assembly GCA_007115665.2. Lineage (NCBI taxonomy): Eukaryota > Viridiplantae > Streptophyta > Pinopsida > Cupressales > Cupressaceae > Sequoiadendron > Sequoiadendron giganteum. Next base: position 485,984,235 of record CM021103.1, read on the forward strand.
ATGGTGACAAGAGAGGTCTTGGATATGAAGAAGGAGAAAGTTCAAGATCTAGACAAAGGAAATTCAGGCAAGGAAATCAAATGAAAAAATTTGGAAGGTATCCGGTTAGGCAACCTAATGCTCAAAGATTTAATGGATACTATTTTAGTTGCAATAAATTTGGACACATGGCTACTCAATGTAGAACTAGAATGAAATCAAGTGGTCCATCATTCTCAAGTTAGTGCTTTAATTGTCATAAGATTGGTCAAAAGTCAAATGAATGCAAAAATGTGATGAATTAATTTCATAGAAATATTAGATGCTATACATGCAATATACTTGGCCATACTGCTAACCAATGCAGATCAAGAGGAAATCAATGGAACAACTGGTCTGGATGGAGAAATTTTGTGTGCTATAACTGCAACAAAATTGGACACATTGCTATATTTTTTTGGAATAGAAAAGGTTTGGTAAATCAAAGGAAAAATATGGAGAAGGATATAAAGGGAAAAGGAAAAATCACTACAGATGTCATCAGGAAGTAGATGCAGAAGAAATGGGTGAAGAAATATCCCTTTATTGAAGAAAATGTTCCAGCACCAAAACCTGCTTCTGGTAATTCCTCCAGGAATTAGTTTTAGGCCTTTGGCCTAGGGGGAGCTATCAAGAAAATCTTTCAGAACTCTAACCAGTAAGTAACACTACATGTGGATATGTATAGGAGGTGCATAGATGCTTTACAGATGCTATTGAACTCATTGGAGGAAGTGGTATGCTGTATTGGAGGTCCACAGATAAATTAAAATAAGCTAGAAAGAAAAGGGAATAAGTTGAAGTAGTAAAAGATGCAGCTAAGGAGGCTACAAAAACTCAATCAACTGGTCTGACAACACCATCTTCCCGAGCTAGATCAACTAGAATATTTGCATCCTATTCAGCCCCTATAGCAAAATCAATCCCTGTGAAAATTGAATCTAAGGGATCTGATAAAGAAGGTAAGAGGAAGAAAGATAAGAGAAAAAGACTCTATGTGGCAGTTTCGAAGGACAAAGTGACAAAGTCTGATGAAGAAGTCAGAGAAATCAAACATCAAGGAACCAAGGCAACAACAGTTACAAAAATAGAACGCTCTGGTGGAGATGACCAAAAAAAGAAGAAGGCAAAAACTAATAATCCAGGTATGTCAGTAGAGGAAGTTGAAAAGGCTTTAGTTAAGGATGGAAATATCAAGCCACTATGTAAATGGTATGATTCTTTTGGTGAATCTGATAAAAGAATTATTGAAGAAGCAACAATTAAAAATATGAATATTTTCAATAAAGTTTTGATTGAAATAATTCCTAATCTGCCTAAAAGTCTATATGACATTCTGGAAATGAGGAGACTCAATGCTATAATAGAAGAAGAGAATATGAGAGAGATAATCCTTGCAGAATTATGTTTGGTAATGTCTATGGATGACATGCAGGCACTCTTGAATAAAACCAAAAGGAAATTTAAAAGAAAAACAAGGGTGAATAAGCTAATGATCGGTCTAACCGATGAAGTTACAAAAGAATTTGAGAAAATACTAAGGGAGATACTATTAAATGATAGAATTGATGTTGTTGTTGAGGAAACACATGTTGAAGATGCCCCATCTGGTCTGTTAAAGGAAGAAAAAGAAGAAAATTTTGATACAGTTGAGGATTCACAAATTCCTCCTACACTGGACAACATAGAAAATCCTATGGAAGTTGAGATACCTGAAAATGTATCAGTTGAGAAAGTGGATATCCCTGAAGATAAATCAAAGCCTACAACTAAGGAATCAATGATTGAAGAGAAGATAGTTGATGTAAAGGAAATTCCAGTTGAAGCAAGAGACATTGCAAAGGCAATGAAGAAATTTTTGGTTGAACAAAAAGAAGAAATTGATCCAAAATTGATTGAAGGTCCTATTGACCTATCTACTTTGAGTCCAATTCATAAAATGAAGGTAGCTTCATTTGCTCAAGTGAAAGCTAGAGAAGAACTGCTGAAGTCCCACATTGAGGGTAGTGAATTTTTGAATCTTGCATCTGGAGTCTTGGAAAAGATAATTCCCACTCATGTGAAAGACCCGATTGGTTCCTCCTCCGGTGAATTAAAGAATCTTATCAACTCTGTAAATACTCACTATGAGTCACTCGAGAAATCAACTATCATGAAAGTGCATAAAGAGTTTGATGTCAAAATGTTTAGTGGATTGAAAGAGATGATTTTTCAAAGATAAAATATTTTGAGCCACATGTGTGAAGAATGCACAAAATGCTCTGCCAGAAGGTGGAAAGATTTACAAATCATGTTTATCTTTTTGAAAATTTACTGAAGCTAATGAGAAAAAGGTTAAGGATCTGGAAAAATAGTTAAGTACTATTTTTGAAGCATTTGATCCTCTAACTGGTGGTGTTGGAAAGATAGAAGGTGAAGTGATTTCTTTTCTTAACAAAATAAAAATCTTGAAGTAGGAGAATGACAAAACTATTGCAAGAGCATGTGAATTCAAAGGCATAATTGGTCCTAAAATTGAGATAATGTCAAGCACTCTAAAGGAAGGAGAAGACACTATGGTAGTTGGCAATCCAGCCAACTTGGAATCTGTAGAGACACAATCCTACCTGATCTGTTGTCACATAACAATCCTAGAGAGTCTCAAAAGAGTTTGGGACACAAATCTGATCTAGCTGAAGAAATATTTTGTAGACATTTTCCAGTTTATGTAAGTTTAAAGAAGCATTTTTGTATAACAGTTTTGATTGATTGATCCATTTTTGGTATGTGAATCCTTGCCTTTTCCATTGATGTTAAAGAGGGAGAATAGTGGGGTGAAAAATGCATAATCATCTCAGGTGATGAATTATATTTTTCGAATTTTGGGGATGGTAGTGTAGTTTATCTTGGTACTGATCTGACATTGTCATTTTTCACTAAGTGTTGCCATCAATGCCAAAGGGGGAGATTGTTGGAAAGAGACACTGCTAGTATGATTTGGTGTTGTCATTGATGGAAACCTTAATCAATGATCAGATACGCACATCATCACTCGATCATACCAATAGACAAATTGAAGATTGACAAGGAAGAACAGGGCATCCAGTAGTTTAGTGTTCACCAATTTGTATGAAGATTTTATGTTATTGTTTTGTGTTGCACATTTCAGGAAATGTTTTTTGGTATATTATATTTGTTACTATTAAAGCACAATGGCTCATATTGATCCTTGTGTGAGTTAGAAGATTCAGTTGGCTAATTATCTGTTTTATTAGTACTAGAGCTGACTTCATAAATATATCATGTCGTGGATTTATGAGAAATAATTAGCTAAGTATTTTTGTGCTTGTACATCTTTGTTTGGGTCCTAGCCAAGTTTTGGCTAACTATTGTGGATACGCATTGCATATTATTCATGATTTGAGCTGAAAAATGTAAATATCCCTTTGTTCTATTGAATCTGACATATTGTAATTGAATTCTAAGTTGCAAATATATATATACATATAAGATCATTTGTATCATTTTGGAAGATGTGTGAAGTGTGTGTTGATGCAAATTGTGAATTACAGCAGAGAAGGAGAGTGATAATGCATAGTTTCACTTGCGCTTAAATAATCTGTGTTGCGAGTGTGAGCAGAACATAGTAGAAGTGCAAAATTAGTCTGTAGGATAGAAGATTGAATATTGTGCCTAATTGGAATTGTAATCAAGCATATGTAGATGCTATTTTTCTTAGTTCAAACTCTCAGATGGTTTTAATCTTATTCTCTTTGTAAGAAAGTGATCCTTCCCTTTGAGCAATGAGCTCTAGGCAGTGTGCCTGAATGCAAGTGCATTCCCCATATTGTAAAATTCATTTGAGTATAATCAGATTAAATTGTGGATTGGCCATCCATCGTGGTTTTTCCCCTAAGAGTGTTTCCATGTAAAATTCTTGTGTTATGGTGTTTTGTTTATTTGCTTTATTTTTATGCACTATGGTTGAATGTTGTTAATGCTTGAAGATAAAGGTTAATAAAGTTAATTTTCGCACAACACTGACTCACCCCCCCTCTTAGTGTATCTTGTTTCCAAAAATGTTATTATAATTTATTTAATTGGAAAAATATTCCAACACATTGCACACATCCCTTAAGTTAGTTATATTGATTCATAGATACAACTTATGTAATTAATTAGCTTAGGTGATAAGTAGGTATTTATTGAGATTATGACTTAACCCTTCATCATGTACCTAGGAGGTGGTTTATATAAATTAGGTGGATATAATTTTAAAGAAATGCATTGAGTATGATATTATATTTGGGATCTGGTAGATATATCATGGAGTGAATTCTTCCATAGGTATTATTTTACAATGTTATCCCCACCTCAATGTTTTATTCTAATTCTACATATATTGGATATTAGGGCATCTTGGCCCATAAACATCACTTTTATGATGTGTGATCTATCTTCTACATTTTCTTATTGTAATTATTATATGTATGAATCCTACCAAGTTCAACTTAGAGTGTTATAGGATCATTAAGTGTTGGTACGTGAGGGCTCACATACCACATCCAATTAAACCTAAGTGGAACCTCTGAAAATGGTGGAATGAGGATGATGATTGATGTATTCACAACCACTTTCAAAGAGATTCCACTCAAGGATAACCCTAGAGATCTCAATGCAAAGGAGAAAGATATCTTGCAATAGGGTTGTCCTAGGGATTGAATGTGATCTAATGAGGGGTTCACCACCAAGTTTAAACCTAGAAAAGACAATGACATGCAAAATGAAATGCAAAACCCTAATATGATGCAAACTTGAACTAAACAAATTAAAAATGTATATAAAACAAAATAACAAGTTATGAAATAAAATGTGTGCACCTGGGAATCTGAAGATGACTGGAAGGAGCTCTGAAATCCTAGAAATTCTAACTTTTTGACCTAGTGGAACTCATTCACCATTATGGGCAAATTAGTCCCAATTCTGGAGTTTTGCACAGGAACAGGTTTAAGGCAAATTCAAAGCTTTGATTTGCACCTCTGAGTCTGCTCTTTTTGCTTCTCTAGGTTTTTGGATCTAAAACCCCGATTTCGGGGTTGTAGATGACCTTTTGGTGAAGATTATGACCTTGCAAATGGGGAGACAACTCCAACAAGTTTGTCACCTAATATTCAATGATCTTCAAGTCTTCAAAGCACCTAGATCTGTAATTACACAAAGAAAGAGAGCAACAATGTTGATTGTTAGGGAATAGGGGTTTGCCTTGGTCAAACCCATTTTAGGTAATTAAACCAAATGATGAAACAATGAAACAAGGACATGAAACATGAAACATAGGATAGGAAACATGAATAATGATACCTTGAATGATGTCTTGTAAATCTGCAACTCAACATGAAATGGACATAAAGGATGTAGATCTTGATCTTTGACAATAGGAATGGAACAATGCTTGGTCTTGGATCTTCAATGCTAAATCACAACCCTAGCTCAATAACATGCTTGATGCTTGATATGTTTGACATGATGATGGATCTCGAATTGCTACAATAATTGATGAAGAATTCTACCCTTGAATAGCTTGAAATTGATCTTGAAAGCTATCTTGATGACCTTGGAATGCTTAAACCTTGCTTGCTTGACTTGATAACATGTAGGCTTGTGTTGCTTGGATGAAATAATGATTTGGAAGCTTTCTTATATAGGCAATCCACTCAAATGACTGTTAATTTGATCCCCAAGGCTGACATGGAAGAAATTTGAACTCAAAACCCAAATTTTCCCTCTCAAACCTCAAAAATAGCTCAAATGGGATTCATTCACCCAAGGTGGTGAATGGGTCCCACATGGGCTATTTTGCCTGCTAGAATAATAGGCAATGAGGAAATTAAGCTTATATGTTGATCTTGTCAAGTTTTTGATCATGATATGCCTTGGGATGCACAATGTGGGGTCATAGGGGCCTATTAATGATTATATAAAGGTTATAAATGTAAGAAGGCCCAAAATTAAATGTGAAAGTGTAAATACATTTTACAACACTAAATTAAGGCAAAATTGAGTCTATTTAGCTTAGAAGGGCCTTAAATCCCATGTGAATGTATAAAACACATTACAACAATAGATTAGGTCCTCTTTAGTTTACAAGCCGCCTAAATTTAATGTGAAGATGTAAATAAGTATATTTTATAACATTAAATTAAGGCAGAGTTAAGTTAATTTAGCTTAAAAAGGGTCCAAGACCTAATGTGGATGTGTAAAACACCTCACAACACTAGATCAAGGCAACATTAAATCCAATTTAGAATTAATTATTCCCAAATAAAACAAGGGAAAGGTGTACTTTTTCAGTTGTTCCACTAAGTTTTGGAACCTCCTTCATTTACCCAAAATACTTGCATATCCATTCTTGGACTTAAGGGAACACTGAGAGGGGGGGTTGAATCAGTATTCTACAAATCTGAACTTAATTAATCTGATAATTAAACCATTTGAATATTAAGCCAAAGAAAGATTCAAACACATAAAGTAATCATCCACAACACCATAACACAAGGATTTCTATGTGGAAACCCTATTAGGGGAAAAACCACGATGGAGGTTAATCCACAATTTGAGTACTCAAATATAAGTTTTACAAAAGGGAATGCACTTGCATTTAGGTACACTTCCTAGAGCTCATTGCTTAGTATAAAGGCTCACTGCCTTACAAAATTTCAGATTAAAACCATCTAAAGGGTGAACTAAAGTAGTAGCATCTACTTATGCCAAGTTATAGTTCCGATTAGGCTCATGGATCAGATTCTAGACCTTTTGTCTGATTCTGCTCTTCGCTGTGCTCTTCTATGCTCTTCTCTTCAATTCACATCACAAATCCACTCACAGATGAATTCAGACCACTATCTTGCTGAATTTCACACTACTCGCACATATACTTTGCATACTACATGTAGACATGAAAAATGTACAATTCAATTTAACGCACTTGATCCTAATTACTAACGTCATTTATTCCTAAATCACACTTTCAACTTATCATCATCTTCTCTCTCTTAATTAGATAAATCATTATTTATTTAATTATGTCTTTCTCCTCTGTTGATTAAATTAATCAATTTAATTTAATTAACCCTAAAATCCACTTTTAATTAAATACTTCATTTTATTTGATTAAATCCCTAAAATATTCTTATTAAATTAAATAAATTAAACCTTATTTTATTTAATCTAACATTACCCCCTTTAGTTAAATAAATGAAAGACATTTATTTAACAAATCTTTCTTCTCAATTCTTGATTTAAATCAACTCATAAATTTGTGTCGAAATTGTCAAATCACCTATTAAATTGATCAAATCTTGATTAATTTAATCTTAATCACTAAAATCCTCTAGAGAATGCAACTTGCACAATAAATCAATTATTTTGATTTATTAAATTACCTATTAAATTTGAATTCAAAATCCAAGTGGATTTGTACATCCAACAAGGCATTCACTCCTCTTACATGTCCTTGTGCATTGAGCCAAGTTGCATTTATTTCACGTCTCTTTCCCTCTCACATGTCATTTCCTCAATTTCAAATTCCACCTAATTGCATTTATTGGTACTTTGGCCAAAATTTGCACAACCTTCAACCATTCACATCTTGACAAGTGGCACATAGCCATTGGATGTTGAATGATACCACATTTTTCAATTTCACTCTCTCTTCCATTTTGGAAATCTATAAATGAAAGGCTCTTCCTCTCATTCAAAATCCACAATATCATGCAAAGTTACTCTCTTCACATTGAGAGCTAATTTTGTCCATCTCTCTTCAAGTATTCATCATTTTCATAATTTCATAGCTAGGTTATGCTAAAATCTCATCAAAGAGATTGAGTCATCCACACATCATCAACATTTCAACAAAGGTGTTGGGAAAGGGCCAATTTTGACACATCAATTGGCACCAATTCCCCCATGGGATCAAGAGTTTGCTTTGTTTAAATAGATTTTATTTAGTTTCTTGCATTGTGCTTCATTTTCTTTCTATTTAAGCTTTGTAAATGGATTTCATGGGGAATCCTTGTTTGTATCTTGCATATTGATCTAATAATGTGTTTGTTTGTTGTATTTGTGTAGGTATAAAACTAGGGTTCACATTTTGGCACTAGAAGGAGGGCAGAATTGAAGGATTTCATCATGTTTTTGAGAAATTCTCTACTTTTTAACCTTTTTTTTTGTGCACATAGAAAACTGCACCCCTAATAGTCATGCGGTGCTATATTACACCACTTTCAGAGACCTAGCACTATATTGCACCGCACTAATTCTAAACTATGCCGCACCCACTTTCCCGCTTAAATTTTTTTTAGTTTTAAACTTCGCCGTAGACTTTCAAGTTGTAAACTGTGGCACATGCAAAAATTCCGTCGCATTCACACTCTCTATTTCTTGTAGAGCACCACACTCAGTCAAGGATTGGTGCTATATTGCACCACTGAGTTTCCAAACTGTGCCGCATTTGCTGACTGCGTTGCGGGCTGATAGGGAAAAATTTAAATTTGGTTTTTTTTTAACATGTGCTGTTTTATTTCTAACTTTTTGATTTCCCGACTTATTTACTGCCTCTCCATCTTCTGGTTTTGATTATTTTTCAAGTAGGAGCAAGGTAGGAAGCAAAATGGAAGATTCCATTGGGACATCAATCTCATCCTATACAGTGTTTTTGAACAGTATAGTGTTGTTTAACACTTTTAGAGAATCTTTAATCTCCTTTAAAAGAAATTTGTTATCTTTTATACCTTAGGCAACAATAATTTTTCTTTTTGGGCCTTAAAAATAACAACACAAATTTCCTTTTCAAAGTTTGCAAACAAAGGCTTAAAAAGAACCTTAGAAACAATTTTACTAGATTTGGTTGAGGTTTAAAAATTGAACAAGGAAAATTCGACACTTAATTTGGTGCTTTAAAAAGAACTCATTTTTCTTTGTGGGCTCAAAATGAACAAGTGCTATTTTGTTTTGTAATTATTTATTCAAAATAGTATCATAAAAAGGATGTATGCGCTTCTATCGTGCCTCAGGGCGATCGTGAGAATCAAAATTTCTTTTGGTGATCTTAAGTTGAGTAAAATAATTGCCTCCACATTTTATTTTGGATTAAAATTGAACAAATCATACGAGTGTGAGAGTGGTATATTGAGAGTGTTCTCCTTTTTTTTTTCAACGAAGGCCAATTGAACTATGAGATATACTTGCTTTCTTTTGTTTATCTTAGCGGGCTTGCCTTGTGGGAAAAAGTACTCACCCAAGGGAACGACCCAACTATTAACACACTAAAGCGAAGCGACTTCCACCAGGGATATAAGTGAGGATATTGGAACAAAGGCCAATATCATGAGGATTATTCTAACGAGAAGGGCAGCAATGGTCTCTCATCATACTAGATAGTCCCCCATGAATGGAATGCCCACATTAAAACCTCTTGTTTAGAAAAGGCCAAAATCCTATCTATTTGTTGGTGCAAAAGGTCATCTCCTTTGAAGCCGCCCGATGTTATACATGCAGTTCTATTGTAGAGATGAAAATTATGCTATTGGAGATTCATGGGTACTGATGCTTGGTTGACCCAAGAATTGAGTTCACTATAAGGGGGGGCCTTTGTGGTCAAGCATCTAATCATTTGCACTGAATATGCACAGTTGGATTTATCCAAGTGGGAACCCAACAAATATTGTCTTTTCAGCCTAGGGATTGTATATGTTCTTGAAATCAAAACACCTTTCTTGATTCTAAGATGTTGGGAAACAAAAATTCAAAAGAACTTCAAAATTTCAAACCTTTTGGAAGAAACAAATACCCTTGAAAAATCCATGTGCTCTTGCTTGCCTTAGGGATTCTATTCTTAGAGTTTTCTAAGTACTTGGGTTTAATCATCATTTGTTTTCACTAAATTCAACCTAGGAAACTGTGCTCTTGAAAACTTGATTTTCACATAATGGACCTTGTGGAATGAAAAGGAATTAAGACATAGACATTTAGTTTGAAATCATAAATCAAGAAAGTGATTTTGGTAAAAGGAACTCATTAAGCAAAGACAAAGACAATTGGACCTCATGTGTGTTGTCTCAAATGATTTCCCGAAAAGTTAAAATCCAAAAACCAAGATTAAAAAAGATTAGCCTAAAAGCTCACAAGGAGCGTCTCGAAAGGCTTTTTGAAGTTAGAGTAAGATTGGTTTATAGTTTCTACAAGAAGGCTTCAAAGAACAACCCAAGTTTGTATGAATTCTATTATCAACAAAATCCTGAGCTTTTTGAAAGGTTTTATTTTCTCAAATAAGAAATATGGCATGTTCTTTAATACTGAGGTTTGGTAAGAAAGAGTCATGTCTAGGTCAAGACTAGGATCAAAATCATCACTCTCATACATATCTTCATCAATTAAATTTCATCTCACCAAAAAAATCTTGAGAACTTTGAAACGTCATTTATGCTAATCTTAAAGGCAAAATCAGCATCACTTTGTTTGACTTAATACACCTAGTCAAATTATCAATCATCTTGAACAAATTTACCTCTAGGATAATGCAACTTCCTAAGGTCTACTATTTCATGATCACCTTGATTGGCTTAACACACTTATTCAATTCATTCTCTTGTGCAAGTTTTCCCTAGGATAACACAACTTCCTAGGGTTTATGATTCCACCATCATTTTGTTTGACTTAACACACCTAGTCAAACTATAGAAATCAAATCAATCCAAGTCTTAAAATTTTAGCATCACCCCTAAAAGTTCTTCAAGAGTTTCACTCATTCACATCATCCATTTATCTCATCCCCATCATCACTCTTTTGATCATTGGAATCTCCTAGTTCTTCTCCTTTTTTGTGCCTAAAGATTAAGATCAAATGATCTCTATTTTATGGTCCAAACAAGATCACAACACAAGATGAACATGGAAAAAATCAAAGAAATATCAACTTCAAGTGACTTAATTCAAGAAACCATCAAAGTAAACCTTGCAGGATCAAGCAATCCCCCAAAAAACTCTTCTCTACCATCACAAAATCCTCAAGAGGGAGACTATGAAGAGGAAATCATTAATGAGGACTTGGGAATGACATAAAAGGAAATAACTGAAATCATTCAAAATCCAAAGAATCATAGAATTGTCAATGCCATTCTTAAACTTAATCCTTCTCTATACATACACATGTTAACGGAAGGAGAGGTCCAATTCCCTTCTGACGTTGACTTAAGCACTAGTATGGAAAGGCCTCTTGCAAGCATACCACCAATGCCAATTCCAAACATCACTCAAGAAATTCCCCAAACCATATCAACAATCACATCAACCTCACCAATTGTTAACAAAGGTTGTGCCATGTTTTGTGAATTACAAAAACATCACCTTGTAAACAACAAAGAGGTAAATATCAGCACCACATTGGATAACTCTGTTTTGGTGAATCCATCACACCTGTACGTCCCACTCACTTTCCATAATCATGCAGATTTATCCTCATTCCATGCAGCATCAATCTATCTGCTAAACATACAAACTTCTCTATCGCAAGGAGAAGGTGGTTTGTTTGGAACAACATGAGTCACTGACCCATTCTCATCACCACTTTTCCAAGGGAACATACCAACATTCCCTCCATTATCACTCACATTTGTATCACCTCTTGGGTTGGGTCTTCCCCCCCTACTCACCGCTAGTTTCTTAAATCAAGGCAATCTGAGCATCACATCAATTCCTCTCCTTTTTCCAGTAGCATCACAACAACAAGTGGCAACCATTCAAGCCACCATAGTCAATACATCAGCCAGTCCCCAAATCCCTCAAAACATACCTTCTCAAGGACCGAGCATCTCAACCACACCACCAACAACCCAAATATCGGCTACCAACACAACCCCTCCGCCTGCCACAATGATTAGCACCATTCCCAATCCACCACCAATCCCACCAAAAGCCAAAGTGATGAATTCATTCATCACCATGATTCAGGCAGTCCAAAAGGCCAACCATCAAAGGGTACTTCAAAAAAACCAACAAGTTGCACAGTAGGTTGCTTAGCAAGAGCAAGAAGAACTAGCTGCCCAACAAGCTGCACAAGCCCAGCAAGCCACACAAGCTGCACAAGCAGCCCAACAAGCACAAGCTCAAGCTCAAGCCCAACACTAGGCTCAACAGGCACAAGCCAAATACTGAGCACAACTGCAAGCAATTCATCAACAAGCATACCAACAAGCCCTACAAGATTTTCAAGCATAGCAGCAAGCTAAACAACCATATCTATTGGTGCAAAAACAACTAGACCAGCAACAAGCTTTGTTGGCACAATAGTAGCTAGAGCAATAACAAGCTTTCTTGGTGCAACAACAACTAGACCAACAACAAGTTTTATGGGAACAACAACAACTGGTGCAACAATAAGCTTCATTGGAACAATAGTAACAAGATCAACAACAAGCATTGTTGACACAAATGAAAATATATCAACAAGCCTTAAACGCACAACAAAGCTTGCAGGAAACCTCCACCAATACCCCTCTAATCAATCAAACACCAAAAAAACCTCAAAACACATTCATCCCACCTCTTGATCCAAACAATGATGTTGCAGCACAAATCAAACTGCTCTCACAGCAAGTACTCGACCTCTAAGCAGGAAAAACAACCAGAATGTTGGGAAACTTGTGTCCCTATCCGTTTGACAGAGATCTCACAATGGTACCATTCCCAAAGGGATTTGAGATCCCCAAATTTGATAAATATAATGGAACGGGAAACCCTGAAAAATCATGTCAGGCAATTTCAAGTGCATTGCATGGAGGTTGCATACGATGACACATATCTGATGTGACTCTTCCATTGAAGTCTGACTGGTCCTGCCATAGAATATTTTTCTCGCCTACCCATAGGCATTAAAACATTCTAGGAAATCGTGGAAGCATTCCTTAAAAATTATGCATTCAACATGGGTGCAGATGTTAGTTTGGAGGAACTATCAACGCTCAAACAAAGAAAAGGAGAGATATTTGCATCCTTCTTGCAAAGATGGTGATCCAAGGCCAATCAAAGCAAGTGGACCATGCTAGAAGAACAAAATTTTTGCACAATCATATCCAATCTAGATGAAAACTTGGCATTCTACTTAAAAATGCAATGCACCACAACATATGATCAGTTGATCCCAAAGGTGCTCAATACTGAAAGAGCCCTTACTGCACGAGGAGGCGCATCGACATTTCCTCCACAACAAGGTAACTGCCAGTCCACCAGTTATAATGATAAACCTCGAACATGGTCAAGGAACAAAAATATCACAAACGACGGAGTGGACAATGCTAAGGTAGTCATCAATGCTCCTAAACAGAATATCCAGACTCATCACCAGCCACAAAATCACAATCACAATAATGTGCAAACTAATACAGTGGCACAACAACCGCTTCCTAACAACCAAATCAATAACTTGGGAAATCAAGGAGAACCACCTCCCCAGAACAAGTATCCTCCCAAGTAGAATTTCATGGCCCTTCGAGAATCAATTGAATCCATAATGAAGAAGCTGGTTAAGGAAAACCTTATCAAAATCTCCAACTCTGAGCAATACACGGAACCCATGACAAAACCATTGTGGTACAATGAAAAATATCCTTTGTGATTTTCACAAAATCAATGGACACACAACCGCAAACTGCATGAGGTTGAAAAATATCATCTAAGACCTCATTGAGGACAAGATCATAAATGTTGAACAACTAGCTAGAAATCAAGACCTTAAAATATACATGAATTCGATGCCGAATCATAATCAAGGAAATAACCAAGGGAACAACAAAGGGAAGAAAAAGTATGCTAGTGCAAACCTTGTATATGAAGACATTGTCGCATGCGTAGATGAGATGGTCATGATCATTAACATCAAAGGATCCAACGTCGATTGTGGTGTCACCACATGTGGTGGCAAGGTTACTATTGCATGGGAATCACAGCCATCTAAGACCCCCATTTAAAATACAAAAGTCATTCCCTACAACTATAGTGTCATCGACCAGCTAAAGAGAACCCCTTTCCAAATCTCCATCATGGAATTATTAAAAAATTCTGCCGCCCATAGGAAAATCCTTGATGAGGCATTAGCTGCATCCACCATCTCCGCTAACCTCAATATGGAATAGTTCTAGACTATGGTTGGTAACATCCTTACCCCAAATCTCCTCACATTCTTTGATCAAGATTTCCCCACCCAACCATCTCATAATCGAGCACTTCACCTACAAGTGCTGGTTCACAAAAAGAAAGTCAAAAGGGTCCTGGTGGATGGGGATGCAAGCCTCAACATTTGTTCCCTCAAACTCATAAAGAACTTGGGACTCTCAGAGGAATTCATCGACAAGAACAAAGGCATCACCATAAGAGCATATGATGATCAAGAAAGAGTGTCTCAAGGCACTATCTGAATCCCAATCCAAGTGGGGCTAGCAACCATGGAAACCACTTGTAAATTAATTGATCTCGACCTACCATACAACATCCTCCTAGGATGCCCATGGATCCATGGAATGAAGGAAGTCACCTCAACATTCCATCAATGCATCAAATTCCCATACTAGAATGAGGAGGTCACAATACATGGTGATCCCGAACCATTTTCCTATTGCAAAAACTTTGAAGCCAAGTTTTATAAAATCCCCCAAGTACCAAAAAATGATGAAAGCCCATTTACTTCTTATATAGACCCATCTAACCTTGCCTCCACTTCTACGACAGAGACACCCTGAATCCCTGATATATCCGAAATCGAGCTCATGATCTAGGACAATGGGTGCAGAGACTACAAAATGAAGAAGAATGTGTTTGTTGTAGGAGAGTTACCACAATCTCCTAGGTTGCATGGGCAACCTCAATCAACTGAAACACCTGTCCACACTCTTAGGGAAAACCCTTCTTGATTCTGCCATTGGGGAACCTAAGTTGGGAAAATATCGATTAGGAATACATTTCAAGCATGCTATACCATGATGAAGGACCCACACCCACTCTACCCATGGATGAAACCAGTAGAGGATTGCAAATTATGCTTGGTATGGGCTATAACAGAAATGAAAGCCTAGGAAGAAACATCGATGAACGACTAGAGCCCATTGTTGTAGAAAGAAGAATGAGAAACCTTGGCCTCAAATGTACCCCTCTGAGTATAATCGTACGTGGAAGAGGTACTCTTAGTAGAGCAGTCAAATCTCCTCCTCAATTATCGAAAGTTTCCCTTCAACTACTTGTATCCATAGGTCTACCCCTAGATAATTTCACTTTTGACATAACTGACGTATCTACTAGTAGTGATGATGAGGATACCATAACTAGCCTTCCCTTTCTTTTTGAGGATTCCTCCTTACTGATTATTAGTGCCTCACCCATTGAGTTGAACAGCCAAACTTACGAAGTAAACCTAGTTTACCCACAACTCATCGACTATGACCAACGAGGACCACCGGTTCTAGACACATTCAAAAATGATGAGGTACTCTCAAAATTCATGGGACTAACAGATACAGTTCCATGTGGAGATCATAAGGCTAGGTTTGATATCACACTGGACACCCACACTTATTATGGGGAGACAATTAAGTCCTTCAGTCACAAAATAAAATGAACGAGAATAAGCTCGAGGTCATTGAGTGAAAACCACACTATAGAACTCTCTAACCAAAGAATAGTTAAAATAAAGGATGCATCTAATGGTGAAAACCTCTCTGAGGTGCCGAAGGATGGAGGATTCAATCTCCCCCCTACTGCACTTCATCAGGAGAAATCGATAGTCTTGGCGAAACACTGTAATCCTGTCAATTTGGGAATGGAGTCAACACCACAAATCACCTTCTATGTTGAGTCACTTCTGAGAGAAGAACAAGAACTACTGGCAGAATTTCTAAAGGAAAGAAAGGAAAAATTCACATGGACCTATGCTAACATGTCGGGTCTAGATCCAGAAGTGGTGGTTCATCATTTGGTTGTTTACCCTGGAGCAAAGCCAGTAAGACAAAAACTAAGAAAAATGCACCCTCAGATAGTCTTGCTAGTCAAGGTGGAATTACAAAAACTCTTGGATGGCGGCTTCATATGCCCAATTGACTATCCAGAATGGGTATCCAATCTTGTACCAGTTTCAAATCCAAATGGGGGAATCTATATCTACACAAACTTTAGAGACCTCAACAAAGCATGTCCTAAGGATGATTTTTCACTACCTAACATTGATATGATAGTGGACATGAAAAATGAACATGAGATGCTATCATTGATGGATGGCTTCTCGGGGTATTAACAGATAATGATTGCAAAAGAGGACTAGCATAAGATGGAATTTACATGTCCATGGGGCACCTATTGCTAGAACATGATGCCATTTGGGCTAAAAAATGTAAGGGCTACATATCAGAGGGCCATGACACCAATCTTTCATGACATGATACACAAGACTATTGAAGATTGCGTAGATGATATACTAGCCAAATCAAAGAAGAGAAAAAATCACATAACAACCCTAAGTTCCATTTTTGATAGACTGGAGAAGTACAAGGCCAGGCTCAACCCAAAGAAATGTGTCTTTGGGGTACAATCAGGTAAACTTCTGGGATACATAGTATCGATGAGGGGAATAGAGGTGGGTCCTACCAAGGTCAAAGCAATCATCGACATGGAGGCACCAAGACACTAAAACAACTCAAAGGCCTACAAGGCAGACTCCAATCCATCTGAAGGTTCATAGTGCAACTGGCAGATAAACAGATTGCATATTCACATCTCCCCCACAAGGGAGTAGCATACAAGTGGGATGACAAGTGCAATCAAGCATTTGATAAAATCAAAGAATATATGCTCACGCCACCAGTATTAATGCCACCCATTGCAGGAAAACCATTGATTTTATAAATCTCGGCAACAATAGTAGCCCTTGGTGCTCTTTTAGTTCAACACGATGAAAATGGGATAGAGAGGTCCATCTATTATATCAGTAGAACAATGGTCGACCATGAGTTAAACTACTCATTCATTGAAAAATCCTATCTAGCAACATGTTGGCACACAAAATCAAACTCATTGCCAAGATAGATCCCGTAAAGTATCTACTATCAAAGGAAATTCTCATAGGAAGGATGGCTAATTGGGTCATGATACTATCATAATATGACATTGAATATGTGGAGAAAAAATAAATCAAAGGACAAGTCATTGTAAATAAACTAGTAGAAGCTCCCATCTATTCAGAGAATCCACTCATATCAAAATTTCCACAGTCCATCTTCAATCTTAGCATAGCTGATAATTGGAAACACTACTTCAATGGTTCATACACACAACATGGATTAGGAGCTGGTGTTTTCTTCGTCATCCCACAAGGGGATTGTATACCTAGATCCTACAAATTGGCATTCCCCTATACCAACAATATTGTAGAATATGAGGCTTTAATCATAAGTCTCAAGATTGTGGCACAGTGGTGGATCATGGAACTAAAGGTTTATGGGGTTTCATAACTTATTATCAACCAATTCAATGACGAGTACCAAAATAAGGATGGCAAGCTGAAACCATATAAGAAGTTAGTAGAAAGCCTCAAAGAATCGTTCATTGATAACACCTTTGAACAGATACCAAGGACTAACAACAAAGCAGTTGACGCCATGGCAACAATTGAATCCTTACAGGATATCCCTCACAATGTCTCAAAACATGAATTTTTGGTAGAGCTGCTTCTCATACCCACATTCAAGGTACCGGAGTTTGAATATGCATGCAAACTCATTGGTCTTGGTGATCTCTAGTATCAAGACATCTACACCTACCTGAGAATAGGATTCCTCCCAGTTGACATTACCCCAAACCTTAAACAAGCCTTTATCAAAAGATCCTTATGTTTTTTCATCCTAGGAGAAACCCTTTACCGTAGGAGCATTGAGGGAACCCTTTTGCATTGCTTAAATCTTGAGGAGGCCTTGACTGCTTTAACTAAGGTACATAATGACATTTGCGGTTCACACTCGAGTGGTATGACCTTGGCTAAGAAGCTGCTGAGAACCGAGTACTATTGGCCAAAGATGAAAAGAGAGGCACATGAATTTTTCAGAAAGTGTGTACAATGCCAGTAGCATGGAGACCTCATTCATGCACCAGCTTAGGAAATATTTCCTATTGTTACACCATGGCCCTTTTCACAATGGGGGCTCGATCTCATAGGAAAAATCACAGCCACCTCATCCAATGGCCACAAGTTCATCATCACTGCCACAAAGTATTTCACAAAGTGGGTTGAAGCAATTCCCATGACTTACATAATAGGAAAGCAGATTTCCAAGTTCATCCTGAACTATTTCATTTATCGATATGGTGTCCCCAAATCCATTATCTCTGATAATGGAACACCTTTCAAGAATCAGGATGTCTATGACTTATGCAACAAACTCAAAATCCAACATCTCTTTTCCACTTCGTATTACCTAGAAGGAAATGGCCAAGTAGAAGCTACTAACAAAACCATTCTGAAAATCCTTAAGAAAATAGTCAATGACTCTGGTTGTGACTGACATCTATAGCTAAATCTCGCATTATGGGTCTATTGCACCAGTATCCACATGCCAATAGGTTCCACCCCATTCTCCTTGGTTTACGAATTAGAAGCCATCCTCCCAATCAAGATCGAGCTCCCATCACTGAGAATATCATTGCAAAACCTCATCACGGATGAAGAATATAGGGTATCACAATTGCATGATCTGGAGTTATTAGATGAATGGTGCATGAATTCCCTCAACCATCTACAACTCTATCAGAACCACCTCAAGCACAATTACAACAAGAAGATCAAATGATGCACCTTCCAAGTCAGAAAACTTGTGCTGAAATAGAACCAAAAGAATGTGTCGAATCTAGAGAGAAAAATAAAATTTCAGCCCAACTGGTTGGGACTTTTTGTCATCACAAAAAGCTATAAATTAGGGGCATATCAACTATCAACACTAGAAGGTGAGCCTTTGTAGGATCCCATGAATAGCTGTCATCTCAAAAAAAATTATGCCTAGAACATCTTGCAAGGTATAGAACCAAAAAATACAAAAAAATTAGAAAAATGTCCTGAAGAAATGGTTACCTTGATGAAAACCTAGCAAACAAGCATCTTGGTGACAACAAAAAAATACAAAAATACAAAAATAAAAAAATATCAGAAAAAGGATTGAAAATAGTAAAGAAAAAAATCGTCCTCTAGTGAAAACCACTTCAGTGGCGCTTTGGGCAAGTACCTTGGTGAAAACCTGGAAAACAGGTGTGAAGCATAAATAAAGCACTCTCTATCCACCAGGATCTACATGACTTACTTATCCATTACATTCCATCACATTTCATTAATTCATCCATCCGTTCGCATCCATACCATAGCCTGATCTTGTGCTCGTATCGTATTCCACCATAGTACTACTTGGCATATTCCTAAGGTCAGTTTGTTTTGCCTTTATCAAAGTATTCTATCATAGGACATTGGGGGACTATTCCTACACTGACATCAGATTAGATTCATGCATATTTTTTTGATCTTCCCAAAACATCAAAAAATCCAAAACATTTAGAAAACGCATCAAAAAATCCAAAAACATCAGAAAAATATCAAAAAAGTTTTCAAAAAGATCATCATAGAGTCTTGTCATTCCTTCACCTAGTCTGAACTATGTCATCTTTGAGCTTGAACATAGGCAAGGTTGATCTTTGATCATCCCTCGAGATATTTTATGTTAGTCCTTAGGTGTTCGTCACAATAAAATGGTAATCTGCTTGTCCATCTATCTTATCATTGAGTTAAGTTTGTCGTCAGTCAAACTATGCGGTCTCTGCGTGTATAACGTAGGCAAGTATAATCTATGGATCAGTTCCCGAGACCCTTAGGATAGGTCTTTAGGTTAGTCTCTTCATCATAAATCTTGAAAGTACCAAAAACATTGAAAAATACAAAACACCAAAAAACAACCTCAAAACATTTGAAAAAACCCAAAATGGTGCATCTATCTCATCTTGCTTTCACCCACGATTATCATCACTCATAATAAAATCAGTCATCACCATCATCCTTTGGTGAGTCAGTCGGAAGAAATTCTAGCAAGTTCAAAAGTGAACACCCTAATCGTCAAAGTCTCAAGTCTAAGTCAGTAAGCAAGCAAGTTGATCAACTCGGAGTATGAATAGCTTATCACCCAATCAGTCTCACCAAAAAACCCTAATCACAAAATGTCTTAGGATGTATCTTTCCCATGATGGACATAAGCATTAGGTATCTCACAGTAGTTTAATCTTGGCCAGCGGTATGAAGAACATTAGCTTGTTGGTTTGTTTTATTTGGTCTTTTTTTGACTTATCTTATTTTGTGCTCATTCCAAAGACCTCTTGATGATGCCTAAACAAAACAAGTTTAGAGAGAAAGGAATGGGGCAATGATCATTGTCTCTTTTATCTACTACACTTGTGGGATACACTTGTAAAATAAATTAGTCATACGTACTTTGTTTGGTTTGTGGAGAGGATGTTTTAGATATCTTATTGACCAAGCTTGCTTTTCTATGTTTTGGCCCAAGATGCTTAGAATATCTGAACTACATCCTGAATGAAGTTTTGTATGTTGTCAATTCAAATCCCAGCACATTGGGTGCAACGCCATCCTGGTTCTTTATACCTTGATGCATCATACCTATGTGTGTTATCAAACATAACATAATTGGCCCTTTGAAAATCTTGACTCCTGGTAAGCAAATCACCATCATTCTAAGTGACCCATTGACTCTAAGTTCTTCTATCTTCTTTCCATACTAACATGGTATCATGAAAGTTAATCAGAGCATTGCCAATGCATACACCTTGCATCCACATGATCATTAGAATAAGTGAATATCATATCATATAGATCATACCACATTATTGTCATCTTAAGTTATGAGGAATAATATAAATTTATTATTCTAAGCATCTTAAAGAATCATTGCCTTAAATTCATTGCACATCATACATGAATCATTGAGGACATAATAAAAATAATTAGCATCCATCATCATTAAATCAATTTCATATCATTTATCAATTTCATTTGATTTATTATTTTCACATCAATACATCATCATTAGCATATCATTTACCATGTAACCATCAAAATGCATAGAAAGATACAAAAGGAAGTACATACAACATACATCATATTGCATGAGCATAAAAATAAAATCATATCATAGCACATAGGAAATTAAAATATATCTACCATATCATACATTGCAAGACATATCATAAAGGCAAACCATTGCATTTATCATAAAAAATACACTATCATGATACAAAAATCCGATCAAGTATGCATAAAAATTTATAATACAATAGGGGAAATAATCAAGGCCCATAAATAAAAAACGCAAGTTGTCTGTGATCAAGGACTAGCCCTGCTGGCTGCTGCCCTCTCCCACCTGCCTCTCACCATGATTCTCTAGTGGCCTCATCCCTGTCTGTTGGGAAAAGTCTAGCACCCGACCTATTGTGGGTACTACTTGTTTGTAGTGCTACCAATAGTACTCAGCCTCTTTGACTACCTCTCTATAAGCCCATAGGGAAACTGATCAGCCCTGGGATGATGAAACCATACTCTCTAGCTGTCTTCACCAACCAATCTCCTGATCCCTCTCAGATCGAGCCTAGTCCCTCTCAGTCGTAATTGTCACAACATATTGCTAATCTTGATCTCTCTTTGTAGTCAATACCTGAATTTGACCCTGCAACTACTTGATCAGTACATCTCTATGATTTGGTTGCACCGTTGGCTATTGTTGTGGGACTGCCCTGTCCCCATCTTTGGGCTAGCCATCTTGTACCCCTACTGGTGGAGGTGCCTGCTATGTTAGATCTCTGGGAGGTGTCTGATGAGGAGGTGGTCCACCTCCTCCTCTATTTTGTCCCCATCTCTGTCACCTGTACCCCCCTATCCTCTACCCCTACCAATTGATCTGCCTCTGGGCCTCCATCGTGGGAGTACCATGCCTGGAACTGTCAATCTCAAGGGAGGCCTAAACAAGGCTTGTACACCTGGGTCACTCCCACATCTGTCAATCCTTGATCATACGGCCACAACATGGCCATAAGCTGCCCGAATGAGGACACTGCCTCAGCTATCAGGATGGGCTAGCCCCATGCTGTATCTCTCATAGTACAGGTGAACATTTCCATGTACTGATCATCTGGTCTATCCTGAATCTTTCCAAACTAACAAACCACCCTGTTGGGGAGATATCGCTCTATCATGGTATGCTCCCGACCCTACATCCATTTTTCCTACCAAGATAAGAACAACTACTCCACATCATCATACCATGGGTCTATGCCCATCCAAGGTCTCTATATGAACTCCCTCATCTCATCAAGAACTCATCACCAATAGGAAAGGCCACCTATACTAGTGTGAGTAAAATGGATTTGTGCCCCACGATATCGCCAAACAATAGGGTCATCAATATTGAGAAAAACTAGTGTGACATCTAGACGAAGCACCAGAATCCGTTTCCATGCCTAGATGTGTAATAAAGTAACTCCAACCTCAAGGGCATGGATGTCCATGTATGCGAACTCATGTAGATTCCTGTATAAGGAGGTCAACATCACCGATGCCCAAGCAAAACACTCCCGGTGGACACACATCTGTAGCCATGCCAGTCCCCAACCTGGACTGAAGTATCGGCCCCACTGATCAGGTGCCACAAGACCGAAAATGATAATTGCAACGATCAACCTGTAGGTGGGTGCTCTACCTTAGTATCACTCCAATTCAATCTATCCATCAGAAAGGATGAGCTCATGAACACCCATAACATCAAACCAGGCATCCCTGCCCTCCTCTAGATCGTAAATCACTCTGGCTCCATGAATGGGCAATTGAAGAATGCACCAAACATCCTCAAGAATGATCGTAGCCTCATCGGTAGGGAGATGGAAGGAGGAAGTCTTAATGTGCCACCACTCGGCCAAAGTAGTCATCATACCCAATTGCATCCGAACAAGAGGGACGTACACATCATACTAGAGGCCAAGAATACCAAGCTGCTCCTAAAGGTACACATGCATACCCTACAATCTATGGAGCATCAACCATCTATGCTCCCTTGAATAAAGTATACCAAGATCCTCCTATGCAAGGGAATTCATCGTGTCAAGTCTTGTAAAAAACTCTATCTCTCGCGTCAAATTTTCACATTTGAAATAGCAAGTGTGGTGTTGTTTTCAAATGCGACATAGTTTTAAAAGTTCTAAACTACGTCACATGGTGGACTTTGACAAATCAAAATCCCTAACTGCATCGTGAGATGTTATTTTCATGTGCGGCCACGTTTGACCACTGGAACCCTAATATCCTAAGTGCATCATGTGGCACTATTTACATATGTAGCCCAGTTTAGGACCATGCGGTGTTGACTGGGTATTTGCAGCTGCTCTACATGGTGTCACTCAGCCTAAAGAGGTTTGTTACCCTATTTTGTTAGAAACTAAGATCAGGCATGATACCATGTAGAAGTTGATAAATCTTAACCTCAAAGTCCCCAAGAATCACCTGCAAGCAATAACCTATCACATGCAACAGATATTCAAAACAAACAATAATGGATGTTTTGTAAACCCTCAAAGCAAAAGTATGTGCAAGCATAAAACTAGAAATAATTATTGAATGATCTGATAATTAGAATGTGATCAATCCTTATGAGGAGATCAAGAAAACCTAAAATTAGGAAACCCTAGTGTGCACACTTAATAATTAATAAATAATTATTAATGTGTCTAAGTTTAGCTTAAGTAACCTAAAGGAATAAGTGACTTAATTAATTAACTAATATGATTAAATTAATTAAGTATAATAACTTATTACTCTAACACCCCCCTTAAGATGAACTTAGGGAGTAGGTAAAATACTAGAAAAAAGATGCATGAAAGCGAAGATGGGTCCCAACAATAAAGGCCCGAACAGGTACCCAAGTACAAATGCAATGAAAACTAAACTAACTGAGGTAAAGGAGAAAACCCAGTGGGCACAAAACTCCTCCCCAAAATAGAATGCAAAGAGAAACTAAGTGATGAAAGATGGAGGACTCCATAAGACCCCCCAAGGACACCATCCATCACAAAGATACATGAAAGAATCACCCCAGAAGAGAGGAAGAAAGAGACCATAGATCCCCCCCAAAATGAAGTAGCCCCAAAAGAACTGAATAAACTGCATCTCCTGAAAGAAGTGAGAGTGAAGAGGCCAAATGAAAGCAATCTATGAAGCTAAAGTAGGTATAGCCCATGCTTTCTCCACAGAACCAGGTGTGACCTAAAAAAATTAATAAGTCAAAGTGGGTGAAGACCGAATAGGAACCTCCAAAGATGGATGATCAACTGGATTCTGCTGCACTAAAATGAAAGAAACCACATATGGAGTCATAGAAGTATCGACAACTACAACAATAGGTGAAGGAGATGGAATGGATGACTCAACAACAGGATCTAAAGTGAGAACTCCAATGTTCAAGTAGCCAAATGTCTCCTCTGAATGATGATTCACACTAGAAGTGTGATGAACAGCTGTAGGAACAGAAGCACCATCAGTAGAAAAATCTACAAAGAAATACACCTGAGATGAGTGATCCACCACCCCAGTAGCAATAACTTCTCTACTCTCCAAGTCTTTGATGATAACCGAATTAGGTGTGAACTCCACAGACCTCCCATTGCCTCAATGTGTGATCTGATATATAGAAAAAAAGGTTGTTCATCAAATGAGGAACACACAAGACATCCTAAAAAGTGTTGTCCCCAAAACTAATAGACCCCTTCCCTGTAACAATCATGTATGTATTGTTTCCCATCAAAATAGGAGACATAGTGTGAGACTCAAAGGAAGTGAACATAGTCTGTGTAGAAGCCATATGATGAGATGCTCCTAAATCTAGAAGCCATCTCCCTGATCCAAGACTCAAAGAAGCACAAAGAGCATGCCCCTTCATATCTGATGAAGTATGTAAACTGGTTGTGCCCCTGTCATGCTGTACTGAAGAAGAAGAAGGAGGAGGGGAAGGAGATGATGCATACATCCTAGAAGGAAAAGCAATCTGATGTTTCTGAAGAAGATTCTTCAGCTCATCAATGTCCTTCTTGTAGCAATTATGTTCTGCATGTCCTTCTCTCTTGCAATATGCACATGGGCCCTTCTCCTTCCTAAATGATTTCCCCTTAGAAGAGGATGATGAATCTGAGGGCTCCTTTTGTTGCTCATGAGATTTGGAATCCTTTCGTTTATGTTTCTTTCCTTTTCCTGTAGAAGCCTTCTAATCTCTGGGCTCCTGTGATGCAATAAGTGCCTATGATGAAGAGGGCTTCAACTTGTCCATGTTGGCCAACTTGGCCTGCTCTTGAGTGAGAGAAGATGCAAAATCATCAAAAGAAGGCATAGTAAGTCTAGTACCAAGTGCATCCCTAGTAGCATAAAAGGTAGAAATAAAAACTGAATAATCTGGTCCAAGCTTAGAAAGAATGGACAATATCAACTAAGAGCCTTCCTTCTAAACACCACACAGTGACAACTGCAATCTAAGAGATTTGAGTTTGGTGAAAAACTCCTGGATGCTGTCAAAATCCCTAGGATTTAAGCCAATAAGCTCATTCTCTAATTGAAACCCTCTCGTAGTATCATGCTTCCCAAACAAACACTACAAAGTAGTCCAAACCTCATGGGGTGTAGTGCAAGACTCAATGTGAAAAAGAAGGTTATACGAAAGAGATAGATATAATGTACCATAAGCTTCATCACACCTATTAAACCACTTTCTCTTTTCAGCAGCACCTGAAGGTTCAATTTTTGTGCTGATGGCTACCCTGTACAACCCTTTGTATTTCAAGTGAATCTCCATTTGTTTTTTCCAACCAAAATAGTTGAACGGAGTGAGAGGTGCAATGTTATGTGTATCCATGATAGAAAATAGAAATATATACTCTCAAATAACAAAGACAATTCTCGCAGATCTAAAAAAAAAAAGCCTGATAGCATGTTTCGCAAGAAAATAATTGAAAAACTAAAGGCTGAGATCAAATAGTAAATTTAGATACCTGATAAATTTTTTTGGAAAAACAGGTCTAAGATCTGTGTAGAGCCCTGAACCAGCTTTCTAACACCTATTTGTTTTCGCAAAACTAAGTCTAGATGCAAAAGATATGCCTCTTAGAGTGAAAACAACAACTTCTGGCTTTGATAGGCGGAAAAGGCACCAATAAAGAAATATCAAAAATTCTAACCTCCACCACTGTGAAGACCGTCGAATCAGCTTTCCGTCGATATTTCATTTTTGAAAAACGGCCTTTGTTTGCCCAAGTTACGAGAAAAAGAAAAAAAGGCATGTAAAAGACACTTTCAATGCTAAGCAGGGGCAAAATTTTAGCACCTTCACTCTAGCCCTTGGTTCTGCATGTGATCGGCCGCTAGCCCTTTGGGGCCAAATCGGCGGGTACTTGGTCACAAATGTGACCACCAGCTAGAGTTAGCCAACTGTCAGGGCTAGGCGTTGAGCGCCTGGTCACTGATGTGATTGACGTGGCACGATAGGGAGCCCACGGGGGATGAACAATCGAGTGGCGGCGGCGGGTGCCAGTGGAGACCGCTGGTGGTGGCAGTGAATTAAAGTCGGCGTGAGGTGGCTGGTGGCAGCTTGGTGGCAGATGGGTGATACAAATCTTTTCAACTAGCCGCGCAAAAAAATATGCGAAATTTGATTTTTTAATTTTTTTTTTAATTTTTCGCCTCAGTCTACATGCTAGGGAGGCCATATGGCCTCTTTGGAAAAAAACATTCTCCATGTAGAAATTGATAAATCTCAACCTCACAGTCCCCAGGAATCTAATGCAAGAAATCACCTGTCACATGCAATAGATATTCAAAACAAACAATAATAGATGATCTGTAAACCCTCCGAGCAAAAGTATGTGCAAGTATAAAACCAGAAATAATTAATGAATGATCTGATAATTACAATGTGACCAATCCTTATTAGGAGATCAAGAAAACCTAAAATTAGGAAACCATAGTGTGCACACTTAATAATTAATAAATAATTATTAATGTGTCTAAGTTTAGCTTAAGCAACCTAAAGAAATAAGTGACTTAATTAATTAACCAATATGATTAAATTAATTAAGTATAATAACTTATTACTCTAACACCCTCCCTTAAGATGAACTTAGGGAGTAGGTAAAATACTAGAAAAAAGATGCATGAGAGAAAAGATGGGTCCTGACAACAAAGGCCTAATCAGGTACCCAAATACAAATACAATAAAAACTAAACTAACTGGGGTAAATGAGAAAACCCAGTGGGCACAAAACTCCTCCCCAAAATAGAATGCAAAGAGAAACTAAGTGATGAAAGATGGAGGACTCCATAAGATCCCCCAAGGACACCATCCATCACAAAGATACATGAAAGAACCCCCCCCAGAAGAGAGGAAGAAAGGGACCACAGATCCCCCCCAGAATGAAGTAGCCCCAAAAGAATTGAAGAAACTGCATCTCTTGAAAGAAGTGAGAGGGAAGAGGCCAAATGAAAGTAATCTCTCAAGGTGAAGTAGGTGTAGCCCATGATGTCTCCACAAAAGCACATGTGACCTCAACAAATGAAGAAGTCAAAGTGGGTGAAGACTGAATAGGAACCTCCAAAGATGGATTATCAACTTGATCCTGTTGCACTAAAATGGAAGAAACCACATCTAGAGTGATATAAGTATTAGCAACTGCAATAGTAGGTGAAGGAGCTGGAATGGATGACTCAAGAGCAGGATTTGAAGTGAGAACTCCAATGTTCAAGTAGCCAAATTTCTCCTCTGAATGATGATTCACACTAGAAGTGTGATGAACAGCTGTAGGAATAGAAGCACCATTAGTAGCAAAATCTGTAAAGGAATACAATCAAGATGAGTGATCCACCACCCCAGTAGCAATAACTGTTCTACTCTCCAAGTCTCTGATGGTAACTGAATTAGGTGTGAACTCCACAGACCTCCCATTTCCTTCATGTGTGATCTGATAGATAGAAAAAATGTTGTTTTTAAAATGAGGAACACATAAGACATCCTAAAAAGTGTTGTCCCCAAAACTAATAGACCCCTTCCCTATAACACTCATGTATGTATTGTTTCGCATCAAAATAGGAGACATAGTGTGAGACTCAAAGGAAGTGAACATTGTTGGTATGTGGTGACTGATCATTCTATACTGAACACTCTTCATGTATCCTCACTAGGGTCTAGGGCCGGGCTGGGCCTTGGGCGGGGGCGGTAGCCCCCGAGAAATTTTTTTGTCCTGCTTTTTCATGAAATTACCGAAAAAGGGAAAAAACCCTGATTTTGTATAACCCTAATTTATAAAGGGTTTGGGATAGAGTTATAGGATCATATGAAAACAGGCGATTATTCATGACATTGTAATAGGGTTTTGCACTAGTTAATTATATCATTGGATGGCTGGGGTTTGGTGGATGTAGCCCACATTGGGTGAACCACATTAAATTCTCTATGTTATTTTTTTGTGTGTTTTATTTCTAGTTTATTTGATAAAATATGCATTTAACTTTTAGATATTTGCTTTTGAAAACCTAACAAGTGGTATCAAAGCGGGTTGTTTTCGATTATCGTCTATAGGAAAGTCTCACGGTTGAGTGGGAGTCTCATGGTTAAGTGGGAGCAATGGCAGATGAGGGTAAGATGAAGGTTGATAAGTTCAATGGGCAGAACTATCAGTTATGGAAGATGCAGATGGAGGACTATCTTTATTAGAAAGATTTATGGCGACCATTGCAAGGGAAAACCAAGAAACCCACAGCAATGTTGGATGAGGATTGGGATATTTTGGACAGAAAGACACTTGGCAATATTCACTTATGCTTGGCACAATCGATGGCATTTAATATTACAATAGGAAAGAGAACTCTAGAGTTGATGGAAACCCTAGCTAAGTTATATGAAAATCCTTTCGCTTCGAAAAAGGTATTTCTTATGAAGCATTAATTTAATATGAAAATGGTAGAAGGTGGGTCAATTACTGATCATTTAAATGAGTTCAATACAGTTACCAATCAATTAACTTCTGTAAAAGTAAACTTTGATGAAGAAGTTAGGGCTATTTTGATTTTGTGTTCTTTGCCTGAAAGCTGGAATAGCTTGGTAATGGTTGTTAGCAATTCTATTTCTGGTTCGAATACATTGAATTTTGATGATGTTGTTGGTGTTTTTTTGAGCGAGGAAATTTGTAGGAAAAGCTTAGGTGAAACATCCACATCAAGCAGTGTTTTGAATGCAGAAAGCAGGGGTAGAACAAAGGAGAGAAGAAACAATTTCAGAAGCCGTGGGAAGTCATGAGGAAAATCAAGTTACAGAAGGTCCCAATCTAGAGACAAGAGGGATTGCTGGTACTATGGTAAGCTAGGTCATGTAAAGAAAGATTGCTGGTTTCAGAAAAATAAAGAAGGAGACAAATAGGAAGGAAACAAAGAGGAAAATGTGGTAAGTAATAAATTTGATGAGGATGCTTTGATTCTTTCTCTTGACAATGCTGATGATTCTTGGGTGTTAGATTCAGGGGCTTCATTTCATGCTACGTCCCATAGAAATTATTTTCTTGATTATATCCAAGGGGATTTTGGACTAGTTTATTTGGGAGATAATGAACCCTGTCAGATTGTTGGAAAGGGAAGAATCAAGATTAAGTTGTAGAATGGGAATCATTGGCTACTACATGAGGTAAGGCACATTCCAAAGCTAAAAAGAAATTTAATTTCAGTAGGGCAACTAGATGATGAAGGTTGTGTTGTTACATTTAGTGATAAAAATTGGAAGGTTATAAAAGGTGCCTTAGTGGTAGAAAAAGGTGTGAAAGTAGGCACCTTATATCTTTGTACAGGTCATATTGTTCCTTCTACTTTAACTATTGTAGATAAAAATCAATGTTTAGGAATAGTTGCTACAGTTCAGTAGGAAGAAAATTAGATAGTTGTCATGAATTCTGAATCAACACTATGGCATAATAGACTTGGTCACATGAGTGCAAAAGGTATGAAAGTACTTCATTCAAAGAATGCTTTACCAGGTCTAAAATGTGTTAATATGGATTTCTGTGAAAGTTGTGTGTATGGCAAACAAAAGAGAGTTAGTTTTCTCAAGGATGGGAAACAAAAGAAAAATGAGAAATTGGAGCTTGTGCATACGGATGTATGGGGACCAGCTCAGGTATCTTCTCTCAGTGGCTCTCATTATTATGTCACATTCATTGATGATGCAACTAGGAAGGTATGGATTTATTTCATTAGGCAAAAATTTGATGTATTTGAAACTTTTAAAAAATGGAGAAGTTTGGTTGAGAATGAGAAAGGTAAAAGGTTAAAATGTCTCAGATCTGATAATGGTGGTGAGTATTGTAGTAAAGAGTTTGAAGATTATTGTTCCTTTAATGGTATTCGTATGCAGAAAATGGTTCCAAGGACTCCATAGGAAAATGGAGTGGCTGAGCGCATGAATAGAACAATAATGGAGCATGCACGGACTATGATATTGCATGTTGGGTTGCCTTTAAACATGTGGGCAGAGGCTGTAAACATTGTTGTTTATTTAATTAATAGAGGTCCATCTAATCGTTTGGGTTGTGGTATTCTAGAGGAAGCATGGATAGGTAAGAAAGTGAGTTATTTTTTTCTAAAAACCTTCGGTTGTGAAGCATTTGCACATATAGATTCTAAAAATAGAAAACCAATCTTGATGCAAAATCAAGGAAATGTATATTTGTTGTATATGGCATTGATGAATTTGGTTATAGGCTTTGGGATTTTGAAAATAAGAAAATTGTGAGAAGTAGGGATGTCATATTCAATGAGAAAGTGTTGTACAAAAATCAATTGCAGCAGCATGAGAAGAAATAAAATGATTATGCAATGTTGGATGATACTCCAAACAATGAATTTTCAGTGGATCCTCATGCTCCACAACAACAGCAACAAGAAATACCACAAACTCCAGTGAATGTTAGACGATCTTCAAGGTTAAGTAGACCTCCAGAAAGATTTTCTTCCTCTTTGTACTCTATTTTATTGAATGATGCTGGTGAACCAGAATGTTATCATGAAGCTATGCAGGTGGATACCAAGGTTCAATGGGAGCATGGAATGGAAGAAGAAATGGACTCCTTGCTGAAAAATCAAACTTGGGAATTATGCAAGTTGCTTGTAGGTAAAAAGGCTTTAGCAAACAAATGGGTTTATAGGATGAAAGAGGAGGATGGAGGTAAGAAAAGATTTAAATCCAGATTAGTTGTAAAGGGATTTGCACAAAAACGGGGTATTGATTTTAATGAAATATTTTCTCCTGTTGTTAAAATAACCTCTATTCGTACTGTGTTAAGTATTGTGGTTGTTGAAGATTTGCATTTAGAATAGCTTGATGTTAAAACTACCTTTCTCCATGGTGATTTGGAAGAGGAAATTTATATGGAACAACCACAAGGATTTGAGGTCAAAGGTAAGGAGAAACTAGTGTGCAGATTGAAGAAAAGCTTATATGGCTTGAAGCAAGCACCTCAACAATGGTATCTTAAATTTGATAGTTTTATGGCTGAGCAAGGTTACAACAGGTGTAATTCAGACCATTGTGTTTATTTTAAGATGCTAGGTGAAGATAGCTACATTATTTTATGTTTATATGTTGATGATATGCTTGTAGCAGGGTCCAACATGGATCACATAAAGGAGTTAAAATAATAGTTAGCAAATTCATTTGCTATGAAGGATTTGGGGGCAGCAAAACAAATCCTTGGTATGAAGATTACAAGAGATAGGAAAAATAAGAAATTGTTTTTATCTCAGGCTGATTATGTTAAAAAGGTCTTGCAGAGATTTCATATGGAGAATGCAAAAGCTATCAGCACACCTTTGCCCAATCATGTCAAATTGACTAAGGATATTTGTGCAAATACACAAGAGGGGGAAGAAAAAATGTCCAAGGTACCATATGCTTCAACTGTAGATAGTTTAATGTATGCCATGGTATGCATGAGACTAGATATTGCACATGCTATAGGAGTTGTTAGTAGGTATATGAGTAATCCAGGAATTAAGCATTGGAATGCAGTGAAATAGATTCTCAAGTATTTGAGAGGTACATCAAATAAACATTTATGTTTTGAGGGCTCTAATACAGATTTAAAAGGCTATGTTGACTCATATTTGGTAGGGGATATCGATACCAGGCGGAGTACCACAGGTTATGTATTTACCATTGGTGGGACAACAGTAAGTTGGATTTCTTGGTTGCAAAATGTGGTTGCTTCATCCACCACAGAGGCAAAGTATGTAGCTGCCACAGAGGCAACAAAGGAGATGATACGGATGCAATTTTTCATGGAAGAGTTGGGAAAATAACAGGCCAAAAATTACTTGTTCACAGATAGCCAGAGTGCTATGCATCTTGCAAAGAATTCTGCCTTGCACTCTAAAACCAAACACATATAGTTGAGGTATCATTTCATTCAGTCAGTGTTATAGGATGGACAGGTAAAGTTGGAAAAGATACATACAGATGTAAATCCAATGGATATGTTTACTAAGTCAGTGATAAGGGAGAAGTTGAGCTCGTCTTCAGCTTTGGTTGGCCTTCAAGGTTGAATTAAAGTATAAAAAAGCAGCAGGGTCCAAGGTGCTTATTTCCAGTGGGAGCTGTAAGTGCAGCGGTGTCGTCCAGGTTTAGTCTCCAAGTGGGAGATTGTTTAGGTGTGGAGCCTGATCAGTCTCTAAGTGGAAGATTGTTGGTATGTGGTGACTGATCATTCTATACTGTACACTCTTCATGTATCCTCGTCAGGAAAAAGGGAAAAAACCCCGATTTTGTATAACCCTAATTTATAAAGGGTTTGGGATAGAGTTACAGGATCATATGAAAATAGGCGATTATTCACGATATTGTAATAGAGTTTTGCATTGGTTAATAATATCATTGGATGGTTGCAGTTTGGTGGATGTAGCCCACATTGGGTGAACCACGTTAAATTCTCTCTATTATTTTTCTGTGTGTTTTATTGCGGGTTTATTTGATAAAATCTACATTTAGCTTTTAGATATCTGATATATAGAAAAAAGGTTGTTTGTCAAATGAGGAACACATAAGACATCCTAAAAAGTGTTGTTCCCAAAAATAATAGACCCCTTCCCTGTAACACTCATGTATGTATTGTTTCCCATCAAAATAGGATACATAGTGTGAGACTCAAAGGAAGTGAACATAGTCTGTGTAGAAGCCATATGATGAGATGCTCCTGAATTCATATGCCATCTCCTTGATCCAAGACTCGAAGAAGCACAAGGAGCATGCCCCTTCATATCTGATGAAGTATGTAAACTTGTTGTTTCCCTGTCATGCTGCGCTGAAGAAGGAGGAGGAGGGGAAGGAGATGATGCAGCATCTTGGAAGGAAAATTGATCTGATGTTTTTGAAGAAGATTCTTCAGCTCATCAATGTCCTTCTTGTAGCAAAATGTTTTGCATGTCCTTCTCTCCTACAATATTCATATGGGCCCTTCTCCTTCTGAAATGATTTCCCCTTAGAAGAGGATGATGAATATGAGGACTCCTTCTGCTACTCATAAGATTTGGAATCCTTTTTTTTCTGTTTCTTTCCTTTTCCTGTAGAAGCCTTCTCATCTCTGGGCTCATGTGATGCAATAAGTGCTTGTGATGAAGAGGGCTTCAACTTTCCCATATTGGCCAACTTGGCCTACTCTCGAGTGAGAGAAGATGCAAAATCATCAAAAGAAGGCATAGTAAATCTAGTACCAAGTGCATCCCTAGTAGCATAAAAGGTAGAAACAAAAACTAAATAATCTAGTCCAACCTTAGAAAGAATGGACAATATCAACTGAGAGTCTTCCTTCTGAACACCAAACTATGACAACTCCAATCTAAGAGACTTGATTTTTGTGAAAAACTCCTAGATGCTATCAAAATACCTAGGATTTAAGCTAATAAGCTCATTCTCTAACTGAAACCCTCTCATAGTATCCTATTTCCCAAACAAACACTGCAAAGTAGTCCAAACCTCATGGGGTGTAGTGCAAGACTCAATGTGAAAAAAGAAGGTCAGAAGAAAGAGATAGATATAATGTACCATAAGCTTCATCACACCTATTAAACCACTTTCTCTTTTCAGCAGCACCTGTAGGTTCAATTTTTGTGCTTGTGGTTACCCTGTACAACCCTTTGTGTTTCAAGTGAATCTCCATTTATTTTTTCCAACCAAAATAGTTGAATGGAGTGAGGGGTGAAATGTTATGTGTATCCATGATAGAAAACAGAAATATATACTCTCAAATAACAAAGACAATGCTCGTTAATCTAAAAAAAAAGCCTAATAACATGCTTCCCATGAAAATAATTGAAAAAATAAAGGCTGAGATCAAACAGTAAAATCAGATACCTAGTAAAAAAATCCAAAAAAATAGGTCTAAGATCTATGTAGAGCACTGAACCAGCTTTCCAATGCCTATTTGTTTTTGTAAAACTGATTTTGCACACAAAAGATATGCCTCCCAGAGTGAAAACAACAACTTTTGGCTTTGACAGGTGAAAAAGGCACTAGAACAACAAAATCAAAAATTCTAACCTCCACCACTATGAAGAGCGTTAAATCAGCTTTCCGCTAATATTTCGTTTTTGAAAAATAGTCTTCGTTTGCCCAAGTTATGAGAAAAAGAAAAAAAGGCCTGTAAAAGGAACTTTTAATGCTAAACAAGGGCAAAATTTTAGCACCTTCACTCTGACCATTGGTTCTGCATGTGATTGACCGCTAGCCATTGGGGGCTAAATCCTCAGGCACTTGGTCATAGATGTGATTTCCGGCTAGAGCTACCCAGCCGTCGGGGCTAGGTGCTGAGCGCCTAGTCACTGATGTGATCGGGGCGGCGCGATAAGGAGCCCGCGGGGGCTGAACACTTGAGCAGCAACGGTGTGTGCTGGTGGAGACCGTTGGTGGTGGTGGCGAATTGAGGTGGCCGCGGGGTGGCTGGTGGTCGCTTGGCGGTGGATGGGTGACACAAATCTTTTCAACTGGCCGCACAGAAAAATATGCGAAATTTGATTTTTTATTTATTTTTTTAATTTTTCGCCTAAGTCTGTGTGCTGGGGAGGCCGTACGACCTCTTTGGCAAAAAAAAAAAATTCTTTTTTTTTCAACAGGTCCAAAATTGACAAAATGAAATGTGTTTCTAGGGTTTTTGGGTGCTCTAAATGTGATGGCGATGTCTGTTTGGCCCAAAAATATGTTAAAAAATTTCCTACCCCCAGATGCACAAAAGATCAGCCTGGCTTGAAACCCTTGCAGAGAAAAAGATGTTGTGAGAGAATATCTTCAAATCACGAATAGGAAACCATAGGTCTGGAGCTCTGATACCATGTAGAAGTTGATAAATCTCAACGCCTCAGTCCCAAAGAATCACCTGCAAGGAATCACCTATCACATGCAACAGATATTCAGAACAAACAATAATGGATGTTCTTGAAACCCTCAGAGCAAAAGTATGTGCAAGCATAAAACCAAAAATAATTATTGAATGATCCGATAATTACAATGTGATCAATCCTTATGAAGAGATCAAGAAAACCTAAAATTAGGAAACCCTAGTGTGCACACTTAATAATTAATAAATAATTATTAATGTGCCTAAGTTTAGCTTAAGCAACCTAAAGGAATAAGTGACTTAATTAATTAACCAATATGATTAAATTAATTAAGTATAATAACTTATTACTCTAACACCCCCCTTAATATGAACTTAGGGAGTAGCTAAAACACTAGAAAAAAGATGCATGAAAGCAAAGATGGGTCCCGACAATAAAGGCCTGATCAGGTACCCAAGTACAAATGCAATGCAAACTAAAATAACCAGGGTAAAGGAGAAAACCAAGTGGGAACAAAACTCCTCCCCAAAATAGAATGCAAAGAGCAACTAATTGATGAAAGATGGAGGAAAAACCTAAACACCTTCCACATAAGAGAAAAACAATGAAAAAGCAGACCTTTGCATGAAATGTGCAAATAAATATTATTCAAGAATTCAAAGATTACAATGAGATGATTTGCTTTATAAAAGAAAAGTATGCAACCCTAATGTTGACTTGAAAACAACTCAACTAAAGAAAGCTTACTTATTAATTAAGTAAACTAATTATTACCTAAGCAAAACCTAAGTAAAGTTATACAAGTGTAATTAAATATTAATTACACTAACACCCCCCCATAAGTGCAACTTAGGGAGACTAAATAAGCATACACCTAAAACTAAGATGAATGCAAGAAAGCATGAATGGGTCTCGACAACAAGGCCTGATTAGGTACCCATGTACAAATGCAATAATGAGGTAGAGAAGGAAAACCCAATGGGACAACCCCCCTACAATGAGATGACTGTAGCAAAGAAGCACTGGAACCGCAATCCGACAAGCAAGGAAAGATACTTCTATGTACAAGAAACCATATTGGAATCATAATAATGCAATGGTAGACCCGATGCCACGGAACACTCGAAAACACCAAATAGGAACAACCCTGGAATCCATAAAGCAGCAGTAGCTGAAATGAATGATGACAAAATCTTGAAGCCATGTATCTCGATGTTGATGTCAAAATAATACTAAAACTCTTCCATGGGAAAAATTACCATAAAGACTCTGGAACATTAACCACAAATGTAGTGGCCCTCAAACTAAGATGGATCCGATGTAGATCATTAACCATAGGCTCTCAATGTAAAGTGTGAACCGATATGAATTTGATATGTGTCAAGCTAAGACAAAAATGTGGCCAAAAGAAACTAAGAAACTAGATTACAACCCATGTGAGTTGCCATCAAAATACAATGAAGATTAAAGTGCATGCACACTCTGATCAAATTATTATGCAAAAAACCCCCCTGATGGAACTTTATATCAGTTCATTTATTACAATACCTAATGATTGAAAAAGTATAATAATCCTAAATATGCATAAACATAAAATAAAAATAAACCTTAAATCTATGTAGAGGACTGAACCAGCTTTCCAATGCCGCAAGAATGGCAAAAAATTGATCACCAAGTCAAAAGATATGCCCTCCGAAATGAAAAACACAAGTTATGAGTTCAAGGACCTGCAACATAAAACTAGAGAAAAAATAGAAAACTACATTTACCACTGGATTGGTGTCGGAATCCGCTTTCCAACAGTATCTCGTTTAAGAAAAAAGGACATCGTACACAAAAGTTACGCTCGATTTTGTAAAAGTGCTCCAATTTGGACAATAAAGCCTCCAAACAGCCTAGGGGGCTAAAAAAAATTCGGCCCTTGGTCCTGTGCATGACCAGGGGATGGGGTGGGGCCCCTGGTCACCCATGTGATTGTAGCTATAAGTACAAATGCCCTTAGGTGATGGCAAAGGGCCCCCGGTTGTCCATGTGACCGGGGCCGACCCAAAAGGAGCCCACAAGGGCTGGCTCGGCGAGCGGCAGGTTTTGGCAGCGCAACCCGGTGGTGGTGGACTGGTGGCAGCCTGGTGGTCACTCGGTGGCCATTAGGTGGCCGCCCAGTGGCCATTAGGTGGCCACCCAATGGCGAGCAGATTTTCACTAGGACCACCGGCCCACATCCCAAAAAATGCATTTTTGAAAAAAAATCATGCCTCGGAGTGCATGTTGGGGAGGCCGTACGACCTTCCTAGCAAAATATTTTTTCCTTCCGGATCAAGTGCTCAGAAATCGACCAAACAACAGGTGTCCTTAGGGTTTTTGGTCGCTAGGAAAACGATGGTGACCTTCGTTCATGCTCAAAATGCTACGAAAAATCAGCTACCTCCCGAGCTTGCAAAAAATCACCAAGCTTGAAACCCTCACAGATTTCTTCAATGATGATGAAAATCAGAAAAAAAAAAAAAATCATTCCTGACTTTTTCCAGTGCTCTGAATCCAATGGTGAAGCCCAATCTGATCCAAGATGCTGCATAAATAAATTCAAGGCATGATACCCTCGAGGAACCCTGAACGAACTCTATAATGAATTTCTCCAGAATTTGAGAAGGGGTTGCATGTCAAGGCTCTGATACCATGTTAAGTTAATAAATCTCAACCTCATAGTCCCCAAGAATCACCTGCAAGAAATCACCTATCACATGTAATAAATATTTAGAACAAACAATAATGGCTGTTCTGTAAACCCTCAGAGTAAAAGTATGTGCAAGCATAAAACCAAAAATAATTATTGAATGATCTGATAATTACAATTTGATCAATCCTTATGAGGAGATCAAGAAAATCTAAAATTAGGAAACCCTAGTGTGCACACTTAATAATTAATAAATAATTATTAATGTGCCTAAGTTTAGCTTAAGCAACCTAAAGGAATAAGTGACTTAATTAATTAACCAATATGATTAAATTAATTAAGTATAATAACTTATTACTCTAACATGTAGAAGTTGATAAATCTCAGCCTCATAGTCCCCATGAATAACCTATAAGCAATCACCTATCACATGCAATAGATATTTAGAACAAACAATAATGGATGTTCTATAAACCCTCAGAGCAAAAGTATGTGCAAGCATAAAACTAGAAATAATTGTTGAATGATCTGATAATTACAATGTGATCAATCCTTATGAGGAGATCAAGAAAACCTAAAATTAGGAAACCTAGTGTGCACACTTAATAATTAATAAATAATTATTAATGTTTTTAAGTTTAGCTTAAGCAACCTAAAGGAATAAGTGACTTAATTAATTAACTAATATGATTAAATTAATTAAGTATAATAACTTATTACTCTAACACCACCCTTAAGGTGAACTTAGGGAGTAGCTAAAACACTAGAAAAAAGATGCATGAAAGAAAATATGTGTCCCGACAACAAAGGCCTGATCAGGTACCCAAGTACAAATGCAATGAAAACTAAACTAACTGGGGTAAAGGAGAAAACCCAGTGGGAACAAAACTCCTCCCCAAAATAGAATGCAAAGAGCAATTAAGTGATGAAAGATGGAGGACTCCATAAGACCCCCCAAGGACACCATCCATCACAAAGATACATGAAAGAACCCCCCCAGAAGAGAGGAAGAAAGAGACCACAGATCCCTCCAAGAATGAAGTAGCCCCAAAAGAACTGAATAAACCGCATCTCCTAAAAGAAGTGAGAGGGAAGAGGCCAAATGAAAGCAATCTCTGAAGGTGAAGTAGGAGTAGCCCATGATATCTCCATAGAAGCAGGTGTGACCTCAACAAATGAAGAAGTCAAAGTGGGTGAAGACTAAATAGGAACCTCCAAAGATGGATGATCAATTGGATCCTGCTACACTGAAATGGAAGAAACCACATCTGGAGTCATAGAAGTATCAACAACTACAACAATAGGTGAAGGAGATGGAATGGATGACTCAAGAGCAAGATCTGGAGTGAAAACTCCAATGTTCAAGTAGCCAAATGTCTCCTTTGAATGATGATTCACACTAGAAGTGTGATGAATAGTTGTAGGAATAGAAGCACCGTCAGTAGCAAAATCTGCAAAGGAATACAACCGAGATGAGTGATCCACCACCCCAGTAGCAATAACTGCTCTACTCTCCAAGTCTCTAATGGTAACTGAATTAGGTGTGAACTCCACAGACCTCCCATTGCCTCCATGTGTGATATGATATATAGAAAGAAGGT
The DNA here is from genome assembly GCA_007115665.2 of Sequoiadendron giganteum. Lineage (NCBI taxonomy): Eukaryota > Viridiplantae > Streptophyta > Pinopsida > Cupressales > Cupressaceae > Sequoiadendron > Sequoiadendron giganteum. The sequence continues at coordinate 486,024,037 of CM021103.1, forward strand.
TGTTCGTCAAATGAGGAACACACAAGATATCCTAAAAAGTGTTGTCCCTAGAACTAATAGACCCCTTCTCTGGAACACTCATGTATGTATTATTTCCCATCAAAATAGAAGACATAGTGTGAGACTCAAAGGAAGTGAACATAGTCTGTGTAGAAGCGTTATGATGAGATGCTCCTAAATCTAGAAGCCATCTCCCTGATCCAAGAATCAAAGAAGCACAAAGAGTATGCCCCTTCATATCTAATGAAGTATGTAAACTAGTTGTGCCCCTATCATGCTGCACTAAAGAATAAGAAGGAGATGGAGCCGAAGGAGATGATGTAGACATCCTAGAAGGCAAATCAATCTGATGTTTCGAAAGAAAATTCTTTAGCTCGTCAATCTCCTTGTAGCAATTATGTTTTGCATGTCCTTCTCTCTTGCAATATACACATGGGCCTTTCTCCTTCCTAAATAATTTCCCCTTAGAAGAGTATTTTTTTTCCGAAAAACGGCCTTCGTTTGCCCAAGTTATGAGAAAAAGAAAAAAAGGCCTGTATATGGAGATTTTTAAATCCATTATTGTTTGTTCTAAATATCTGTTGGATGTGATAGGTGATTGCATGTGATAGGTTTGCCTATCTGATCTCCATTTGTTTTTTTGAAAATGAAATATCAGCAGAAAGCTGATTCGATGCTCTTTGCAGTGGTGGAGGTTAGAATTTTTTATTTTTCTATTTTGGTGCATTTTTCGCCAGTCAAAGCCTGAAGTTGTTGTTTTCACTCCAGGAGGCATATATTTTACATTCAGACTCAGTTTTGCAAAAACAAATAGGCGTCAGAAAGTTGGTTCAGTGCTCTAAACAGATCTTAGACCTATTTTTTCTAGATATTTTTATCAAGTATTTGATTTTACTGTTTGATCTCAACCTTTAGTTTTTTAATTATTTTCTTGGGAAGCGTGCTATCAGAATTTTTTTTTGAGATCAGCATGCATTGTCTTTGTTTTCTTTCATGGATACACATAAAATTGCACCCCTTACTCCATTCAACTATTTTGGTTGGAAAAATCAAATGGAGATTCACTTGAAACACAAAGGGTTGTACAGGGTAACCATGGGCACAAAAATTGAACCTCCAGGTGCTGGTGAAAAGAGAAAGTGGTTTAATAGGTGTGATGAAGCTTATGGTACATTATTTCTATCTCTTTCCTTTAACCTTGTTTTTCACATTTCATCTTGCACAACACCCCATGAGGTTTGGACTACTTTGCAATCTTTGTTTGGGAAGCAAGATACTATGAGAGGGTTTCAGTTAGAGAATGAGCTTATTGGTTTAAATCCTAGGGATTTTGATAGCATCCAAGAGTTTTTCACCAAACTCAAGTCTCTTAGATTGCATTTGTCACAGTGTGGTGTTCAGAAGGAAGACTCTCAGTTGATATTGTCCATTCTTTCTAAGCTTGGACCAAATTATTCAGTTTTTGTTTCTACCTTTTATGCTACTAGGGATGCACTTGGCACTAAATTTACTATGCCTTCTTTTGATGATTTTGCATCTTCTCTCACTCGAGAGTAGGCCAAGTTGGCCAATATGGGTAAGTTGAAGACCTCTTCATTACAAGGACTTATTGCATCACAGGATCCCAGAGATCGAAAGGCTTCTACAAGAAAAGGAAAGAAACAAAAATAAAAGGATTCCAAATCTTATGAGCAGCAGAAGGAGTCCTCAGATTCATCATCCTCTTCTAACGGGAAATCATTTAGGAAGGAGAAGGGCCCATGTGCATATTGGAAGAGAGAAGGACATGTAGAACATAATTGCTACAAGGACATTGATGAGCTAAAGTATCTTCTTTAGAAACATCAGATTGATTTTGCTTCTAGGATGTTTGCATCATCTCCTTCCCCTCCTCCTTCTTCTTTTGTGCAGCATGACAAGGGCACAACCAATTTATATACTTCATCAAATATGAAGGGGCATGCTCTTTGTGCTTCTTTGAGTCTTGGATCAGGGAGATGGATTCTAGATTCAGGAGCATCTCATCATATGGCTTCTAAATAGACTATGTTCACTTCCTTTGAGTCTCACACTATGTCTCCTATTTTCATGGGAAACAATACATACATGTGTGTTATAGGGAAGGGGTCTATTAGTTTTGGGGACAACACTTTTCAGGATGTCTTGTGTGTTCCTCATTTGAGGAACAACCTTCTTTCTATATATCAGATCACACGTGGAGGCAATGGGAGGTCTGTGGAGTTCACACCTGATTCAGTTATCATCAAAGACTTGGAGAGTAGAGTAGTTATTGCTACTTGGGTGGTGGATCACTCATCTCTATTGTATTCCTTTGCAGATTTTTCTATTGATGGTGCTTTTGTTCCTACAGTTGTTCATCACACTTCTAGTGTGAATCATCATTCAGAGGAGACATTTGGCTACTTGAACATTGGATTTATCACTTCAAATCCTACTCTTGAGTCATCCATTCCATCTCCTTCACCTAATGTTGTAGTTGCTGATACTTCTATGACTCCAGATGTGGTTTCTTCCATTTCAATGCAGTAGGATCCAGTAGATCATCTGTCTTTGGAGGTTCCTATTCAGTCTTTACCAACTTTGACTTCTTCATTTGTTGAGGTCACACCTGCTTCTATGGAGACATCATGTGCTACACCTACTTCACCTTTAGAGATTGCTTTCATTTGGCCTCTTCCCTCTCACTTCTTTCAGGAGATGCAGTTTATTCAGTTCTTTTGGGGCTACTTCATTCTGGGGGATCTGTGGTCTCTTTCTTCCTCTCTTTTGGGGGGGTTATTTCATGTATCTTTGTGATGAATGGTGTCCTTGGGGGGTCTTATGGAGTCCTCCATCTTTCATCACTTAGTTGCTCTTTGCATTCTATTTTGGGGAGAAGTTTTGTTCCCCCTGGGTTTTCTCCTTTACCCCGATTAGTTTAGTTTGCATTGCATTTGTACTTGGGTACCTAATCAGGCCTTTGTTGTCGAGACCCATCTTTTCTTTCATGCATATTTTTTCTAGTGTTTTAGTTACTCCCTAAGTTCATCTTAAGGGGGGGTGTTAGATTAATAAGTTATTATACTTAATTAATTTAATCATATTGGTTAATTAATTAAGTCACTTATTCCTTTAGGTTGCTTAAGCTAAACTTAAAAACATTAATAATTATTTATTAATTATTAAGTGTGCACATTAGGGTTTCCTAATTTTAGTTTTTCTTGATCTCCTTATAAGGATTGATCAGATTGTAATTATCAGATCATTCAATAATTATTTCTGGTTTTATGCTTGCACATTCTTTTGCTCTGAGGGTTTAGAAAACATCCATTATTGTTTGTTCTGAATATCTATTGCATGTGATAGGTGATTGCTTGCAGGTGATTCTTGGGGACTGTGAGGTTGATATTTATCAACTTCTACATATTTAATGCACGAAAAATGAGAAATTAAAAGTCAGGAGGGGGGTACATATCACGAGTCTTACATCGACTAGATGTTGGTGCACTTGTATTCTCTCCGACATGTTCCTGGGAAGCTATTATTGCACAATCTCGATCGAGTATCAAAGTTCAAAATGCAAAAAATTATAAAGGCAAAATGTGCAAATGTATTGAAAGTGACGCTTCAAGGTCTATTTAAGCTTGTAAATTAGGGTTTTTTGACCTAATTTCGCCATTCGGCTAGGGTTTTGGTCCCACGATCCTATTTTTGTCCAACCAAGGACCATTTCACATATTTTTTGGCGTCCTAACATGTCTTCCGGCATCTTGTGGCATTTTTGGACTTGTTGGGCACCTTGTCCTCTTTTTCGTGAGATCATCCAAAAAAATAAAAAAATTGTCCGATCTCTCAAGGGGCAATATACCAGCATAACCCTTCCACTGAGGCAACAATGGGGCATCTGAAAAATTGAGAAATTTTGAACTTTGATCACAACAGTTTATTCTTTGAATCAATGCAACAAGTACATTGCTTAGACATGAAAAATGTACAATTCAATTTAACACAGTTTATCCTGATTACTAACGTCCTTTCTTCCTGAATCACACTTTCAGCTTATCATCATCTTTTTTCTCTTAATTAGATAAATCATTATTTATTTAATTAGGTCTTTCTTCTCTGTTGATTAAATTAATCAATTTAATTTAATTAACCCTAAAATCAACTTTTAATTAAATAATTCATTTTATTTGATTAAATCCCTAAAGTTTTCTTATTAAATTAAATAAATTAAACCTTATTTGATTTAATCTAAAATTACACCCTTTAGTTAAATAAATCAAATACATATATTTAACTAATCTTTCTTCTCAATTCTTGATTTAAATCAACTCATAAATTTGAGTCAAAATTGTCAAATCACCTAATCTCTCATTAAATTGATCAAATCTTGATTAATTTAATCTCAGTCACTAAAATCCTCTATTGAATGCAACTTGCACAATAAATCAATTATTTTGATTTATTAAATTACCTATTTTTCTTTCAACATGGAATAAGAGGAGGAATATTCTTTCAAATTTGAATTCAAAATCCAAGTGGATTTGTACATCCAACATGGCATTCACTCCTCTTACATTTCCTTGTGCATTGAGCCAAGTGGCATTTATTTCATGACTCTTTCCCTCTCGCATGTCATTTCCTCAATTTCAAATTCCACCTAATTGCATTTATTGGAACTTTGGCCAAAATGTGCACAACCTTCAACCATTCACATCTTGACAAGTGGCACATAGCCATTGGATGTTGAATGATCCCACATTGCTCAATTTCACTCTCTCTTCCATTTTGGAAATCTATAAATGAAAGGTTATTCCTCTCATTCAACATCCACAATCTCATGCAAAGTTACTCTCTTCACATTGAAAGCTAATTTTGTCCATCTCTCCTCAAGTGTTCATCATTTGCATAATTTCATAGCTAGGTTATGCTAAAAGCTCATCAAAGAGATTCAATCATCCACCCATAATCAACATTGCAACAAATGAGTTGGGAAAGGGCCAATTTCAACACATCAATTGGCACCAATTCCCATATGGGATCAAGAGTTTGCTTTGTTTAAATAGATTTGATTTAGTTTCTTGCAATGTTCTTCATTTTCTTTCTATTTAAGCTTTGTAAATGGATTTCATGGGGAATCCTTGTTTGTATCTTGCATATTGATCTAATAATGTGTTTGTTTATTGTATTTGTGCAGGTATAAAACCAAGGTTCACACTACACATTCGCTATATGAAATTGATACTACCGATCTCATATATATATATCCGCTATCAAGGATTTAATCATTCATATGCCATCTTACACAAAACTTAAAATACTTTTCAACTGTCAGTTAAATCCACCATTAATTCCTTATACGCATCCTCCAAAGTTGGTTAAGACATAGAGAGGACCCAATAAACATGATCGAGCATAAAATATTTTAACCAATTACTTCTTAAACATCCACAACTGCTAATTTCACCAAGTCAGCCTTCTAGCATAGATAACCCAAAAGATTAATGCACCAAATCACCTCGATTGTTTTCTAGTGAATGAACATCAATATACTTCTCAAATAAGGTAATACAAACATCATAAAACCCTTCCTCAGAGATCCACAACTAAAAATAATAGTTCGGTGAGGTATTCAGATTGACATCTTTGTCTTTAATCTGTTGCTTTGTTCTTCATTATGTTATGTCGGTATGAACCAAAACTAAACTGTAGACCAGATGCTTGACTTAGGTTTCCATCAATGACAACACTAGAAGCCATATCCCAACATCTATTTCCAATGTGATCAAGGTTTATAAGCACATAGTTCTAGATATTATAAATTTAAATAAAGTACACAATTATTTCTATAATTGTACTTCCTCAAAAAAATTTAACATCTACTACTACTAAGGTGAAGTGGCGACTTACAAAGAATATTTATTCTATTTACAAATCTAGGTTTAACTTACTAACTCAATATTGATGATAACACCTCAAAAACTAGGTATTCAAAAGCCTCATTTTACTTGCATATATATCTAGAAAAAATTCCTATTTTTTTTAGTTTTTAATTATCTAAGTCACATTATTTTTTAAGAGAACATTTTTTTAATTTAATATCCAACTAGAAGTTGTATATGAAATTTAATCTTATATTTTGATGAGAAGGACTCTAGATTATATTTTCAATTCAATGTTACCTACTATACATTTAGTCTTTCCTACATTACTTGACAATCCCACCCAACTATACTTGGCTCACCACCCTTGGTTATAATTTATAAAATATGGTTTCAAGTACAATTTTTTTAATTAAATACTATTATAATAGATCTCTTGATCACCCTTTTTTGATAGCATTCTTAATATAATAGTAAGTTATATTAAGAATTATGATCATTGCTTAGTTCTTAACAAAATTCTTGTTGAAACATTCTATATAAGCTCTAGTTGGTGGGAGATAATTTAGAAAAGAAAGATACAACTATTCTAATTTCTTATTTTAATTTTTTTTAAGTCTTGAGATATCATATATCTTACAAAGTTTCTTCTAGAGCTTGTGGCACCTTTCACACATGCCCTTTTAAATGAGGACCCCCTCTTTTTTTTGTTTGGTTTTCTCGCTTTTTAGGTTAGGGTGTCTTAGATTGTATTTTCATTTTGTGGATGCTTATTTTGATTTCAAGTCCTAATTGCATTCTGAGTTTAACTTTTGGCAAGGATGCGAAGATTTGAGGCTTTTTTGGATGACCCCTACTTTGTCCGTAGGTTTTCCATTTGTGTGGATTGGTTTTGTCGATTATTTTTTGAGAGCTAAACTTAATCTCATTCACTATCTATGAATTTTCCACAACTCAATGGTAAATAGTGGTGAGGATTGGCCAATGAATAGGTACTAGCTTGCTAGGTTAGACCTCTACTCTTTGGGCTATGTGAAACCCAGGAGGGTGATCCTAGCAATGTTTATATGATACTCTTGAGCCATTTTATCATGAACATTGAAACAAACATATACATTCCTATCAAAAGAAAATAGAAAAAATCATTAAGGATTTGGTTGACCCTCTAACAAACTGTACCTAAAGCAAGGAATGAGTAGTACTCCATACCATTATACTACAATTACAAGTGTGTCAGAAATTGTAATTAATATTTGTGTTCTTTTTTAGGCACAGGTAGGCTCACTAACATCAAGGATAACTAAATAAATGGACCAGTGCTTTATCCATGGGTGACAGACTCATACTTGCAACAAACTGTATTACATTAGCAATGGAAATGAGTATTTAAAGACTATTAATATACTACTTTACAATAAATCAACTCGATGTATCCAAAAATAGAAACTACTTAGTAATCCTTGAATTTCATCTCAAAAACCTATGATCTCATTTAAGCACTTACTTATCTCTTTGAACTAAAGTAGAAATGAAATCGCACATTCAACCAAAGTGATTGAATACAAATAAAAGAACCCTGATCCCTTTATTCTTAATTTGAAAGACAAAATATAGAGGAGAGAAACTAATCTAGAATGTTAAATTATCATTCATACACCATTTCTACTATAAAACCATTAAGCCTATTACAAATTTGAATACATTCCTAAGACTCGACACTACTCAATTTCTCTGTGATTGAAGTACAAAGTCAATCTCACATGAGCTCAAAATTTGCTTAACCATAAAAAGACCCATGTAATTGGCCTTGAATTCCCATTTATAGAAACATGAGAGCAACAATAATTGGTTCAAACTACAATTAAAGTCACATTTACATTTGACAAACATTTAAATTTCAATTTCAAAGATTCCCCTAGACGGTTATATTTGGAATTTTGCAAAGTGGGGGGAAAGCATATAAGACAAAAAGTATTTTTATTTACTGAGGAAGATACAATGGCCTTCCAAAAAGAATTCATCATTCATTGCAACAACATAAAAATATCTTTCTCATGAACCAAAAGTGTTATGCATGTGCGCGCTCAATCAACAAAAATAAAACATATGAAAATCAATAAAAAGATAGAGCACCAACCCATCCAAGTCAACATTTGTGCCACAAATCTTTATGCTATATAGAGAAAAATATTCTAGAATACTTCAAAAAAAGCCTAATTTGTACTATTTCTAGGCTATGTATTGTTTCTCTCTCATCCGTTATTCACCATGTTTATCATCAAATTTCATATACAGGCTCACTCTGTGAACTTATCCAACCATGTGTTGTACTCATCTTCAGTGGGCTATGTCATGTCCAACAAGGTCCACACTTTTGCATTATACTGAGTATACCTTGCATCAATTAAAGCTCTGGCTTCTTTAACAAATATATCCATCCTCATTTCAACCCCAGCCATGTTGTCAATATTGGAATTTAACATAAAGTAATCAACTACGGTTAACATCATCTTAGCCTATGAGAGCAACTCTCCCAGCTCATCATTCCATTTATCAAACTCCTTTAAATTACCTTTTTCATCCAATATTTTAGGCATGCCATTCTCCTCCATCTCCCTAAAAAATCTTAATTTGTTTTGGAGCTACATCCCTAACTTCCCATGAAAGGTTATAATTTCATTTATTAGATCAATGGCTTGCAATATTTTGGGAATATTAGTAGGATACTTAGGATCCTCCTGCCATCTCCCTAAGTGTTCCTAATCTATTGCCTCACTTGCTCCACTCAGCTTGAAAGGCTCTGTAAACCTACAAATGCTTGATGTGAGCCTCATGGATGTTCTTGTAATCATACCACACATCATCATCTCTATTGACTAGTTTGGTCCCTCTATGCTTTAGTACATCTTCAAAAATATCATTTTCCACTTTAACTATTTCCATTTTGGCTTTCCTTCTATTCTCCTTTTCTAATTTTAAATCTTGATTCAAATTATGAATTCTCAGCGATAAGGTATCTCTATCATGTGTTGACAAATTTGAGGTAGAGCTTGTTGGAGATGGAAGACCCCTTTGTCTAGTGGAAAGAGCCTTATTATACTCATCCATCAACTTGTTGTATCTATCCAACAACTTCATGTAGTTAGCCTCTATAATTTGAGTACTATCCACAATTAACATTGTAACATGCATAGTCAATTATGCAACCGCAATGTAAGTCATTTATGTAGCCCTTTTGATAACTACAGCCCCAATATCCTTTTCCACAAACTTTATGACCTCAGACTTCCTCGTTTTTGGTGCCATAGACCAAATGGAAAGTGTATGCAACTTGGGCTAAAAATCGAGCCAACAACTTTATTGTTAAACACTTCTTCAGAAATAAAAACATTTGGATCCTTTTTAATTTCATCAAGTGCAATAGCAGATGATATTTCCCATCCAAACAATAAGAGTACCCCACTTCCTTTCACCAATGTTCTTCCCTCATCTGGTGACATGCTTGCAATTTCCTACATTATTTTATTCTCCTCCTTCTCAGCTTCCTCTTGTAAGGAGGGGTTAACTTTCTCTTTTACTTCCTCAATCCTTCTTTTAATGCCAGAGCCTTTTATATGGATGACAAAATCCTTGAATTCTTTGGTTTTGACAAAAGCATCATCACACATGAACTCATCACAAGCCTTTATTTTGAAATCATCATCCTCGGCCTCATTGTATTCCCACTTCACAATCTTGCTAGGAGGAACCACTATATTCAAGGCATCATCCTTATCCTTGGGGAATTATTGATCCTCCTCCTACCCCATGGGAATGTTCTCTCCAAACACTTCTAGAGCTTGAGCCTCACCAATCTACTCATTTGTTGAATAAGCCACTAGTGGACTAACTACAGGTTGTCCACCTCTCTCTTTTGTTTGTACATGGATGCTTGGAGTAGAGGATTGAGTTGGCTGACTCTTTACTTGTGCATCATGGTTTTCCGTGGCCACCTTGGCCTTAATCTCAGCCTGCTTTACTTTCTCAAGAAACTCTTGTCATTAAAATCATTGAGCATTAATTTTTCCGTCATGAATTTATCCTCTACCTCGACATAGGGGCTGACATAAAAAGGGTTTACCTTCAACATTTTTTCTTCAATTGTACAAATTTGTCTCTGTGTATTTTTCCTTGCTATAACTTCTTCATCAAAGGATAAATTTCTAATCACATCCTCCTAAAACAGGAACTTAGGGTGTTTCCTCACAACCCTCTTGCTCTTCTTTTAGAAGATATCACCCCCTTAGGGTCACAAAACCATGTGACTTCTTGTTTCAACTTGTAATTATTTAAAAGAGAGTCAAACCTCTCAATGCCTTCCTTTGAGGTGTAGGTGAAATATGCAAATACACAATCAGGGTTCACCAGAGATGCCTTTATTGATTTTATGAAGTGTTCCTTGTCCATGGAATCTAGTTGCCACATTATTTTCATGAATTCTTGTCTATTTGACATATATATTGGCAACTTGTGAGGTGGAACTGCAGCTCCATAAATTTTGATTGTTGTATAATTGGTATGAAGATACCAATCTCCCCAATTAAATATCTGCTTGATGTCCTCCTCATACTCCATGGGCTTTGAAATTTCCTTGATACCTTGTGAAATTATATCAATGGGCTTCAAACCCAACTTTTATAGCACCAAGAACTTGAAAACATTGCAAAACATAGTATAATCAGAATGTGGACAGTGTACATCTTAAATATGTGTCCACATCTAAACAAGAAACTCATTATCCACATTATCTCTTTCTCTCAACTTTATCAAATTTATCATTATCTTTCTAGTCTTCCATAGCAATAAGTACATCAATAGATAATAGTGCCTACAAGACAATGGAGGAGTTGCATCTTTTAATTTCATCAGGTCCTCATGCAAATTCTCAACAATGTAAGAAGCATAATTCTAAACCCTATTTTGATAATTATTATGAATATCGATTGCTAGGGTCATCGGGGAAATATCCATCTTAATGTCATACTTCTTATGCAAAACTTGACATAATGCATAATTAGTATTTTTGAAGTAAACTTCAAAATCAGCACAATCAAAAGGTTCCATCTCAAGGGGGCTGAAAGGTACACAATTTTTCTTCAAATGTTGTCTCCTATGTATAGGAAAGACACCCTTCCTGTACCCAAACCTATTTTTCTGATATTTATTGCATAGCTTGGATAAAATTGATAGACTCAGAGACAAATGTATTCAACTAAAAAGGGCCTCCATTATCTAGCTTGCCAAGATTTCTAGCATAGGAATAAAGTCCATGAATCTCTTAATTATTATATCCAATGGATCATAGCACCTAGCTAGTTCCAACATTAAACCTACTTCCACAAATACATTAGGGCATACCAAATTGCCTATGTCACAAATCCATAAGTTGTAGGTGGGGTGATTTGTAGTTCTCCTTTTGAAAGCATAGTGAAACAAATCCCAACCACTATGGAAATACAATATCACCAACCCCAGAGGTATAGTTCTAAAAATGAGACATCAAATCCTCTTCACCTATTTTTTATTTTTCCTACCTTCTTAATTTTTTAGTTGGGTCCCTAGGGGGCTCCTCCATAAATCTAGGATGATCCTTCTTTACAATTCTTTTCTTTTTAGGCCTCTCCACTACTTCAGGTTGAGGCTAGTCATCCTGGGGTTTAGGTCTTTTAACCCTTTTTTGATTAAGTTTTCTTTCAGATTTAGCAGAAGACCCATTAGGTTCACTCATACTTACTACACAATAAAACTAGGGTTTCAAAAAATAGGGAATTGTGCCTTAAGTTCCTTAAATTCATAGGTTTCAAATTAAAAACAACAATTCCAATCCCTCTACCCCAAACCCTATAAGCAATAATTCCAATTCCCCTTTTGAACCATGAAAATAATAATTTTGATCACCAACCCTAACAACTCACCCAATTTCTAGACTACCAATACACAAATTACCCACAGAAGCCAAGAAATTAACTTACTCGAGAAAATTAGCAGGTTGTTCTTTGGAATTCACCTTACCAGGAGCTTTACATTCTTCTCTTCATCACTTAGATTTTTCCTCTACTCATGACGATATCAATTGCAAAATAAAAACACTCACCAACCCTCTTTATGACTCAGAATTGAAGTGCATTCATCATTAATGGTTGATAGATTGTTCGCACGAGTGAATTGACAAGTAGCCGTTCTAGTTTGAACCCCAACCATCGATCACTTTTGATATAGAACATAATCAACGTCTCTCCTTAACCATCACTCCACGCTTTAACAAATGTGCATTAAAAAAATGATGGTGCTCTAAGCAATTTCCATGTAGCCATCCACTAACTCACAATACATTTCAGATTCCATCGCTCATCGTAGTAATTCCCTAAAGTTATGCCCAAACATCGGTGATGAGTGAAAACACCCCTGTTGGAGAGAATATTCCTTGGCACATCCCTCATCACTTTTTATAGAAATGTGACAAGGTTGAACTTATTGTACACATCTAAAAATGGTCACGGTCGATCGAACCTGTTAATTAATTAAATATGAATTATTTAATTAATGTTCTTAAGTCACCTACATATAAATAAATTTAATTATTTATTTATATTGTTCATTTTTTAATTCTTCTAATTTAATTAAATAAATTTATTTTTTTAATTAATGCTACCTTCTTTTTAATTAATTAAATAGATTTTACAATCTATTTACATTAATTATCAAAGTTTAAATTCTAAATTTAAATGATTATTCTTCCCTCCACGTTTAATTAAATATTTTCAATACTTAATTAAATCATTTTCTAAATTCCCACTCCTCTCACAAAAATTAAATATTCTTAATATTTAATTAAAAAGGTTTTTTTTCTATTCTCACATAATTAAATATTTACAATATTTAATTAAAGCCTTTTCATATTTCTCTCACACATAATTAAATATTTATTTATTTAATTATGAGAGACACCTTTCAAATGGTCTCTTCATTTTCTGTCTCTCAGAATTCCACCTCTTTTTCGAATTCTCAATCTCTCACCATTCATTCCAACAGGTTTGAACTCGACTGTCGATCTTGGCCAATCGAATTCCTATCTTCAAAAATCTATAAATACAGCCCTTTCATGAGTTGAAAAGGGACCTCAAATCTCACATTTTTCATGCGTAGTTATTATAGTCACAATCTTAGCAATTCATAGCATTTTTAATTCAATATTTCAATCTTGTAGATGCATATGCATTCATAATAATCTCATTCTCTCAAGTGCCATTCTATAAGTTGTGTTTGCACAACTGAGAGCAAACATATTGAAGCGAATCCTTGGAGATAGAGGACAATGGAACGAATTTGAAGAAACTGTTGTCAATAGTTTGCATTTGTTTTATTTTATTTAGTTTTCTTCAATCTAATGTTTCATTGGTGTATTAGATTAGATTCAATTTAATTGACACATTTCTAATGTACACATTTATGGCACCCACCATGGGACCAAGCCCCGCATTTTAACTTCTATTTTTGCAGATTTTTCTGGCAAGTGATAGACAAAAATCATGGTTTAGCGCATATGACTCTTGGTTTAGTGCATACAATGACTGTTATGGCGCATACGTGACCTATTCCAGCGCATCCGTGACCTCTTTCAGTGCATAGACATTTTGTTTCGGCGTATCCCTAAAAACCCTTTTTGGCACATTTATAACTTGTTTCGGCGCATCCCTGGAAACCCTTTCTGTGCATACATAACCTTTTCTAGCGCATACATAACCTATTCTAGTGCATACATAACCTATTTTGGTGCATACATCTTCTATTTTAGTGCATACATTTGTAAAAATTTAAATTCTGATTCCGACGCAATCCGTGGACAAAATTTTTCTGATGCTATTTTTAACAGAATGAACCAATCCTAGGGTAGACACTTAATTTTGAATTAACCAATCCTAGGATAGTCACCAAACGTATTTTATTTTGGTTAAAATAAACCCCATGCTTTTAGTGAAGCAACATCTTCACTTAGAATAGAAAAATTTTCAATTTGGGATTTAAAATTGAACCATTATTTGCATGTTGTGATTGTGGGTAATAGGTCTATGCTCTCCCCTTAACTGGGTGATCAAAATACCAGACTTACCTTTTGTTTTATGCATTTAATGCTTTATTACATCCTTTAGAAGGCCTTCTGTAGTGGGGAAAATTACTCACCCTATGGGAACGACCTAAGTGGGAACACCTAAAGCCAAGGTTTCCAACCCACTTTAATCAAAAGAAAGTTGTTCATGAAAATCTAGCTTGATAGTAGTTGACAGGATAACCATCCCCAAAGCCTTTGTTCTAAAGGTTGGGAGGTCTCTCAAGGGAGTATATCCATTGTCACACTGAACGGAAAGACTTACTAAGAACCTAGTGTAGTAGCCAGTCGTGTTAGTAGCCAAACATCATTTTAATCATGTTGCAAGGGGAGGGAAGAATCTGCCCCCAAGACACTCACCATATAGTCCCCACGGATTGTTTGCTCAAGGGATTCGGTATCCACTTCCGTCACTTTGAGTACGCACCTGGAAAAGACAAAAACACAGGCGCCCTCTAGGGGGTGACAAGGCTGTGTGAGTCGATACAATTTTAAGATCTGGGTTGTGATTACTTTGATGACCTATTTGACAAATTAAGAGTGAGTCTGACTGAAGTGCTTATTTTGTTCAAAAACCTATGGAAATCTCAAAGAACATACACTCTTTGTTTAGCTTTTAGGATTAACAAAACAATTGTCTACTTCTATGCTGTGTTTTTCATATTTAAATCAGATTAAGATCATCCAAAACAAGAAAATTTTATCAAACTGTCAAAATATGTCGGTCTCAGAGTTGTTTTAGCACATCTGGTCTCTGTTTTAGTGCATCTGGTCTCTGTTCTAGCACATTTGTGCTCTGTTTTAGTGCATCTGGTCTCTATTTTAGCGCATCTATGCTCTGTTTTAGCACATCTGTGCTTTGTTTCAGCGCATCTGGTCTCTGTTTTAGTGCATTCAGTCTTTGTTTTGGCCCATTTGTTTTCCGAAGCATAGGTGATTTTCTGGATTTTCAGAAATCAGAGTTTAGTCGTCCTTCTTATTTTCGCCAACTTGCAATCGCATATACTACTCATCCAAATCAAATTCTGCAATAGAGAACTCAATCACATTTGAGGCATCCATTGAAATTCATCTTTCTACAAAGCTAAGATCAAACTTCATAAAGTGCAAAATCACCCTTGTTTTTTCGATCTTTGGTTTAATTCCCGCAAACAGGATTTTCATCCTTTCACTTAGGGAATCACGAACTAAAGATTAAAAATATTTTAACTCATAGAATCTTCATTCTATCCCGACTGTCATCACCATTGCACTGTTTCATTCCTTTGATCAAAGTTAGTAGGATTTGAGTAAAGCTTATGCCTGTTACCATGAGATCTCAAAAGCACAATGAAAAAGAGGAAAGTATAGTAAGCAAAATGGGTGATAATAATGAGAGGGAGGAAAACCTCTTTAACATTCTGAATACTAAAGAAGTAACGGAAGAAAAGCTTCAAGAAGCAGAACAAGATCCTCAATTCCATACTCTTATGGAAAAGATTTTAGAAAGAAACAAGGAAAGGTACTTCCTTTCTTTAGCTATTCAAGGAGCCAAGTTACCTGCCGATTTTGACATGGAAGGGATTAAAGAGAATCCTGAAACTCCTCTTAACGATTTTGGTGCCCTTACTCAACAAATCAAAGAACTACAAGGACAAATAAAGGAAATGCAAGGGGGAACACCAAAGAAGTATGTTTTGGAAGAAATATGTCCCTACCCATTCGATAGAAATATTTGAATGATACCTTTTCCAAAACATTGTGAAATCCCTAAGTTTGATAGATATAATGGGAAATCTGACCCCATTGAGCATGTAAGGGATTTCCGAAATATGAGCTTAGAATTTGCGCATGAAGACACCTACTTAATGCAATTATTTCCACGAAGTCTGGGTGGACAATCCATGGAGTGGATTTCAAATATCACTTCCCCCATCACAACCTTTGAAGAGTTGATAAATAAATTCATATCACAATACTCTTACAACATCCAACATCAGATAACCATGCTTGATCTTTGTAAGATAAAACAAAAAGTAGGGGAATCTTTCACTACATTTTTGCAAAGATGGAGAAGAACGTTTGCTAGATACTCTTGCCCTATTCCTGAAAAGGAAAAGATGGAGATCTTCATCAATAGTCTTAATCAAGAAATGAGTTACAGACTAAACCTTCATTGTCCTCCATCATTTGAAAAATTGATTGAAAATGCAATCACTATTGAAGGTGCATTGATCAAGCGTGGAATTCTAAAAATTGATAAAGAAGGTTCAAATTCATACAACAACAACAATCATAATAACAACAATGACAAGTCATGATTTTGGACTCGAAATAAAAATGTTGGAAATGATGGGGTAGTAGGTGCTAACAATTTGAATTCAAAACCTTTCATTCTTAATGTGTCAAGTGCTCAACGTAACAATAATGTTGGACATTCTAGCACCCAAGGCAATGTTTCTAATCAAGGAAACACAACTAATACTCATGGAAATAATTTTGGAAATAATCAAAATTCAAGTGCACCCAGACCATCATATTTTTCAAATCAACAGAGTTTCACTCCCTTGGGCCAATCTTTGGAATCTATTCTCAAAGAATTGTTGAATCAAAATGCTATTACATTGCCACCACAAAGAGATTATGAGCCTCAAGTTAAACCACCCTCGTGGAATGACTCACACTTTTGTGATTATCATAGATGCAAAGGTCATAAGACAAATAGTTTCCAAGGGTTAAAGGATATCGTTCAAGATCTGATTGATAACCATACCTTCACAGTTGAGGGACACAATGTCAATAATGATCATCAAGCATTCAAAAACCCGCTCCCTAATTATCACAAAGGGGAATCCTCAAATGATAAGGGCAAGAATGTTAATAACATCCAAGACATTATTATCAATCATATCTATACTGATGACCCTCAAATCAATGCTATATGAATCAAAGGTAAGCCAGAATATCGAGAGGTCAATGTTACCACAAGGGGACAAGCCAAGATCATTGTCAAAGGTGGCTCATCTAAAGCAACAATTCCCCCTCCAAGTCAATACAATTTGGTTGAACAATTACGAAAAACGTCAGCCCAAATCTCTATCTTGGAGCTTTTAAAGTTATCACCTGCACATAAGGACATTCTGGAAAAGGCTCTCGTTGATACAACTGTATCTCCTAATCTAGATACCAATAAATTTCAAGCCATGATGGGGCATTTGTCCTCCAACACATGTTTATCTTTTTCTGAAAGAGATGATTCATCCATAACCCATCCGCATAATTCATCACTATATTTAGAAGTCATGGTTCACAAAGCTCACATTAGACGTGTCCTTATAGATGGGGGAGCTGGATTAAATATTTGTACTTTAAAATTGGTCCTAGCTTTGGGATATTCAATAGACTCTATAGACCCACAGAGGAAAATTACAATCAAGGCCTATGATGATGAGGAAAGAACTTCAAAAGGTCTTATCATGTTACCAATCAGAGTGGGACCTATTGTGAAGAATACCTTTTGTCAGGTTCTCGATCGAGATTTAACCTATAACATACTATTGGGTCGTCCCTAGATCCATGACATGCAAGCAGTTCCATCTACTTATCACCAATGTTTGAAGTTTCCATATGATGGACAGGAAGTAACCATACCCACTAATCACAATAGTAGTCAAACTTGTTCTAACCTAAGAGTGACTCAGGACACATTTGTCCCACATAATAGAGAGGCTTTGGCCGTCTCTACCTCCAAAAACAAAGAACAAGTGCAAGAAATGATAAGCAATTTTGGCAGCAAGCTAAAACTAAAAGATAATGGGGTAGGAGAATATTCTTTATCTCTCTCTAATCTACCCTTATCACCAAGATCTCATGGTCAGCCGTCAACATCTACACCGCAAGCTGCAACAGTTTTAGCCTCAACTTCAACCCCCATCACCAATTTTAATGGGATGTTTATCAAAGAAACTGAAGGGGAAGATAGAGCTATTCTCGATTGGCTCTATAAAGATGAAGAAGAATCTGTACAACATTTCAAGTTGCCCACACAACAATATGGAAAAGGTTATGCTATCATGCAACAGATGGGTTATGAAGGAAATGGCCCTCTAGGTAAAACAAAAGAAGGTATTGTTGAACCTGTCCAACTAAAAACAATGCACCCAAAAGATAAGACTGGGTTGGGATATGGTGAGGATACTAAGGAAAAAGTAACACAAAGACCATCTAATGAAGAAATAGCTGAGTCAATTCTGCGAATTCAAGAAAACAATTCTGACATTGACTCCAATGAATATGAATGGGACACCATCTTTGACGATAAATTCTAGAGGGACAAAAAGGTGGATGTCATACACAAATTTTCACCGGTATTCTTACAAGGAGAAAGCTCAAGACCTCCACTTGAATATGTCATACAAAGCAATCATGACTCTGGTGAGACCAATTCGATTCAAAGCGAGATAGATCATTTCAAGGAGGATACCATCTTAGACTTCTCCCATAATAACAATAACAATAACATCATGACCCTAACATGCAATGACCTTACTTATCCTAATGATCCATTACCTTTGGTTCATCCCGAACTCATTGATTGGGAACAAATTGCACCCATTGATGTTCCAACTTTCCCAAATGATGAAACCATAATAAAATTTCTTTGTTCATCCCATCTCAAAACAAGTTCCACCGGGGAATCAACAGATCAGAGTTTTCGACAGGAAAGTGCCAAGTTTCTCAGCTACGAAATAAATAATATAAAAGAAAGACCTAATGGTGAAAACCTAACAAAGGCAGTATTAGGTCAAAAAAAAAAGAAAAATGAAAGAAAGATCTAATGGTGAAAACCTAACAAAGGCAGTGTTAGATCAAGAAAAGAGGAAAATAAAGAGCGTATCCAATGGTGAAAACCTTTCAAAGGCGCTAGAGGATGCGAAACTTGACACTCTTCCAGAGTACTATCAGGAAAGATCTTCCATTTTGATCGAACCAATGGAGGCACTCAATATAGGTACCGCATAAAAGCTTAAAGTTTTGCAATTGGTTGCGTCTCTGACAAATGAAGAAGTACCTAAATTTATAGGATTTCTCAAAGATAATCAAATCAGTTTTACATGGTCCTATGCAGATATGCCTGGATTGGATCTAGATCTCATCATGCATCATCTATCTATTATGCCGGGGGCAAAGCTTGTAAAATAGAAAGTCAGAAAAATGCACCCACATGTTGCATTGTTGGTTAAAGAGGAACTAAAGAAACTTTTAGACGTTGGATTCATTTGATCCATAGATTATGCAGAATGGATCTCCAATATTGTGCCTGTTTCAAACTCAGATGGAAGGATTAGAATTTGTACGGATTTCAGGGATTTGAACAAAGCATGTCCTAAAGATGACTTTCCTTTACCAAACATTGATATGATTGTGGATTTAACTGCTGGACATGCAATGTACTCATTAATGGATGGATTCTCAAGATACAACCAAATAAAGATTGCACCAGAAGATCAGGATAAAATAGCATTTACATGTCCTTGGGGTACCTATTGCTGGAACGCAATGCCATTCGGATTGAAAAATGTAGGAGCTACCTACCAATGAGCAATGACAATGATTTTTCACGACATGATGCATACATTTATGGAGGATTATGTTGATGATATTCTCACCAAATCTAACACTAGAGAAGGACACATCAATATTTTGTCTAAAATTTTCAAAAGAATGGAACAATTCAAAGTACAACATAATCCTAAGAAATGTGTTTTTGGGGTAACATCTGGAATGTTATTAGGATACATTGTGTCGGAAAAGGGAATTGAAGTGGATCTGGCTAAGGTACAAGCCATTCTTGATATGTCACCACCAAGGAACATCAGTCAGCTATGCTCTTTATAGGGATGGTTACAATCCATTCACAGATTCATTGCTCAACTGGCAGATAAGAGTTTACCATTTACACATCTCCTGCATAAGAATGTTCCATTCAAATGGGAGCACAAATGTGAAGCAACCTTTAATCAAATAAAGCAATACCTCATGAATCCACCAGTATTGACTCCACCAATACAAGGTGCACCTCTCATATTATATATTGCTGCCACAGAAGTATCTTTAGGAGCATTATTGGTGCAAGAAGATTACTCAGGAAAAGAACAAGCTATTTATTACATCAGTCGAACCTTGACAAGTCATGAGCTAAATTACACCTTTGTTAAAAAAACTTGTTTAGCAGTGGTGTTCACTTCTCAAAAGTTACGACACTACATGTTAACTCATATGGTAAAGCTTGTGGCTAAGATTGACCCACTCAAGTATCTTCTAAGCAAGGCAAACTTAACTGGCAGGTTGGCTAAATGGGTTATGATCTTAAGTAAGTTTGATATTCAGTATGCGGATCGAAAAGCTATAAAGGGACAAGTAATTGCAAATCAATTAGTAGAAGAACCAATGCCAGAAGAATACCCAATACATGTTGATTTTCCTGATGCTGACATTTTTGCAGCAGATATCCAATAGTCATGGTCACTCTACTTTGATGGTTCTTACACTTAACATGGTTTAGGAGCAGGAATCCTTTTTATTACACCTCAAGGACATACAATCCCAAAATATTATTGGCTAATGTTTCCTTGCAGAAACAACATAGCTGAGTATGAGGCATTGATAATTGGTATGAGAATTGCAGTAGATTGGAAAATCACAAAACTTCAATTTTTTGGCAATTCACAACTTGTTATAAACCAAATCAATGACGAATATCACACTAAAGATGACAAGTTGATACCTTACAAAAGAATGGTGGAAGGTCTCAAGAAATACTTTGTTAATATCCAGTTCATACAGATTCCACGCATTGATAACAAAGCAGTAGACGCTATGGCTACAATCGCCTCTCTACTCCAATTGTCAGAGAATAAAAAATGGTATGATTTCCTGGTGGAACAATTGTTTTCTCTTGCCCATGACAATCCTGAAACAAAAATCATTTGCCATCTGACGAGTTCTGACTCTTCCTTATATGGCCAAATTTACACTTACCTGAAAGATACTACTTTACCCTTAGGCTTGTCTAGGAATCAAAAATGGAATTTCATTCGTCAATCATCCTGTTACACCTTAATTGCTGATGTCTTATACCGGCGTGGTCTAGATGGTACCCTCCTTAGGTGTCTTGAACGCGATGAATCGAACAAAGCCTTACAAGAGGTCCATGGTGGAATTTGTGGGACACATTCAAGTGGACTAACCTTAGCTAAGAAACTTGTAAGATTAGGATACTATTGGCCCACCATGGAAAAAGAATCATTCGCCTTCATGAAGAAATGTGAAAAATGTCAGATTCATGGGAATCTCATTCACGCTCTTGCTCAGGAACTACAACCCTTCACCACAACATGGCCGCTCAGTGGGGATTAGATTTGGTTGGCAAGATACATCCATCATCTTCAAATGGACATAAATTTATCATTATAGCCACTGAATATTTCACTAAGTGGATTGAAGTTGTTCCTCTGACAACTGTTACGGGCAAACAAATCTCTTCATTCATCTTGAATCATATCATTTGCAGATATGTTATTCCTAACTCCATTATCACAGATAATGGTAGACCTTTTAAAAATCAAGATGTTGATGAACTATGTGAAAATTTTTGCATCCAACACAGGTTCTCCACACCTTATTATCCGCAAGGGAATGGTCAAGAGGAAGCTTCAAACAAAACAATTCTAAAGATTTTGAAGAAAACAGTAAATGAAGAAGGCCGTGATTGGCATGTCCAATTAAATCCAGCATTGTGGGCTTACCGAACAAGCATTCGTACACCGACAGGAGCTACTCCTTATGCTCTAGTTTATGGAGTAGAGGCTATTCTACCACTGGAAGTTGAGATTCCTTCACTTAGAGTATCACTCAAAGGGCTGATCAATGATGAAGATTACAAAGTATCAAGATTGCAAGAGCTAGAACTGCTTGATGAACGACGTCAAACTGCGGTAAACCATTTGAAGGGATATCAAAAAATTATGTCCCATAGCTACAATCACAGAGTCAAACCACAAAATTTTCAATTAGGTGATTTGGTTCTCAGAGAAAACCCTTGAAATCAATAAGATCAGGAAAAGAAAGGCAAGTTTGAACCAAATTGGTTGGGCCCATTCATTATCATTGCAGCCTACAGATCAGGGGCATATCAGTTGTCAACAGTAGAAGGGGGCCTATTCAAAGATCCAATCAACAACATTCATCTGAAAAGGTTCTACACCTGAGAAAATAAAAAATAATATAAAAAGTCCTGAAAAAAAAAACATTGCCTTGATGAAAACCTGGCAAACAGGCATCCTGGTAATAATAAAAAAATCATAAAATCAAGAAAAAGTGCAATAAAAACAAACAATGAAAACCTGGCAAATAGACATTGTTTGTGATTTTATTTAGCTCTCTCATCTATTAGGATTCGTTCTGCACATGCATCCTCGCATCAGTATCACACACACCTCATTATCACATTCGCATCATTTTCTTTGAAACGACAAGGATCTCATCATGGCTTGATGATTAGAGGTTTATCCATCGCAACAGTTGTGTCTAGAAAGATTCAGAGTACAAGGTCACTAGGGGGCAGTTCGCTTTTCTAGGAGGTAGTCAATAACATGTGTCTAGCATTGGAATGTCTGAAACAAATAGTTTCTAAGCTTACATGATTATCTTGACAGATGCTTTAAAAACAAATTGGATGATCTTAATCTGAATAAAATGACAAACTAAAAGTAAAAGTTACAAATTGTTGTTTTGATATTTGATGACATCATATCTTTGGAGTGGTTCAATGATGTACTGAACTAGAATCATGAGGAAGAAGTATGATTTTTCTTTGATTGTTGTCTGTAAGTTAATCATTAGTATGATGCAAATTGGTCACGGGACATGTTCTACAATGGATCATTAATGACATTTTGGAATTTTCATAAGAAAATGGTTAACTTTTGTCTGTTTATGCAAGCAATACTCAGGTCATCTTGGTTCAATAATACCATCGATGCTTGTATTAATTTGCTACATTAAACATTATGGAAGTAGTACTCAGGTCATCATTGGTGCAAACATACCCTTTGATGCTTGTACTAACTTTCAACATATAAAAAAGCTCAATGATGACAACTAAACATAGTAGGAAATGGTAACAAAGAGAATGGATCATTATTTCATTTAGG
>CM021103.1:486047361-486066752 GCA_007115665.2 Sequoiadendron giganteum
ACATGCAAATTTTAGTTACTTAAGTGATCGCTCATCGCTGAAGTTGTTTTTGTCAACGGGTTCATTATTGCGATGAGCGATGGTCCCAATGGTTCTCTTTTACATCATGTGTCATTGAAGGATGTTTCTCTTCATGATTGATTACTATGATGAGCAATATGGTTGTGTGATTTTCATATCGCTTATTACGGAAATGTTTTAGCTTCCTGATTCCATTTCAGTGAGGTGTGATGGACATTGTCTTTTCTTTACGTCGCATCATCGCAAAAGTATTTCATGGCCTTTTTCATCTACTACAATGACTGATGGGAATGTGTTGAATGGAGTGGTGTGATCTTGCCACTTGTAATAATTTGATAATATTACCGGTTTCGCTCATCACCGAAGACATTTTCAATTCCAAGATAGTTATGGCGATATGTGATGACTTGTGCTTATGGGTTGTATCGCTAGAAAGTCCTCCTCTCTGAAATATAAGTGTGTACGTTAGAAATGTGTCAATTAAATTGAATCTAATCTAATACACCAATGAAACATTAGATTGAAAAAAACTAAATAAAATAAAACAAATGCAAACTCTTGACAGCAGTTTCTTCAAATTCATTCCATTGTCCTCTATCTCCAAGGATTCACTTCAATATGTTTGCTCTCAGTTGTGCAAACACAACTTATAGAATGGCACTTGAGAGAATGAGATTATTATGAATGCATATGCATCTACAAGATTGAACTATTGAATTAAAAATACTATGAATTGCTAAGATTGTGACTATAATAACTATGCATGAAAAATGTGAAATTCGAGGTCCCTTTCAACTCATGAAAGGGTTGTATTTATAGATTTTTGAAGATAGGAATTCGATTGGCCAAGATCGACAATCGAGTTCAAACCTGTTGGAATGAATGGTGAGAGATTGAGAATTCAAAAAAGAGGTGGAATTCTGAGAGACAGAAAATGAAGAGACCATTTGAAAGGTGTCTCTCATAATTAAATAAATAAATATTTAATTATGTGTGAGAGAAATATGAAAAAGCTTTAATTAAATATTGTAAATATTTAATTATGTGAGAATAGAAAAAAAAGCCTTTTTAATTAAATATTAAGAATATTTTTGTGAGAGGAGTGGGAATTTAGAAAATGATTTAATTAAGTATTGAAAATATTTAATTAAACGTGGAGGGAAGAATAATCATTGAAATTTAGAATTTAAACTTTGATAATTAATGTAAATAGATTGTAAAATCTATTTAATTAATTAAGAAGAAGATAGCATTAATTAAAAAAATAAATTTATTTAATTAAATTAGAAGAATTAGAAAATGAACAATATAAATAAATAATTAAATTTATTTATATGTAGATGACTTAAGAACATTAATTAAATAATTCATATTTAATTGGTTCGATCGACCGTGACCATTTTTAGATGTGTACATTTTGCCCCTCTTTGAAGTGATGTGTTTCACACATTGCTTCAAAAAAAAATTCCCTGACTTTGAAAAATTACTGATGATGCTATATGCCCCCTCGAGAGATAAATCGCGTGATGAGAATGATTATGAGATTGATTTGAAAGATTTCTGGATGATTTCGGAGAAAAATTGGCGATTTAACTTTCGAAATAGCACTTTGCAAAGTCATAAATGCTATTTTTACCCCTTTAAAAGGTGAAAAAGGTGAAATGTCACTTTCATTTGAACAGTAACCTTTGAGGAAATTTCGAGCTCTGAGAGAGATAAAAGCAATGCCGATCTAGTATGAGTGCCACAGATTTGAGTGAGGTCACCATCATCAAAGACCATCTACGTATGGACCTCCGGTAAGTCAATCCAAACCTCTTTGTGAAATTTTTATGCATTTTTGGACACTTTTTTAAACTTTTTCAAATTTTAAAATTCTATTTTAGTGCATGTGATAGGTCTTTTAGCGCATAGGGATAGGACAGTTGCGCATAGAGGCCAAATAATCGTGCATAGGTGATTTAGCGCATAGGATAGATAAAATGGCGAATCTATGAAACCTACCTGCTGAAGATGATAGATTAGCGCATAGGAGATTTAGCACATCCATGAACTATTATAGTGCATATGATTGATGAAATAGCACATTAATGAAATCGTGCATCCATAGACTGTTTTAGCGCATCCATGGAATAAAGTTGTGCATTCATGGTTTTAGCGCTTTGATTGACTGTTTTAGCACATCCATGGATTTTTTTTGAATTTTTATTTTTGAAGAAAAAAAATGATGCATGCTTGATGATTGTTGCTAGATTAGACAACAGATTTTACGCATTTGGAATATCATTAATGAATAGATTTGATAATTTTGTCTTCGTGCTTGAAGAACAAATAGATTTGATAAATTTTGCTTCCATGCGATATGAAAAACAAAATAGAAATGATAATTTGCTTTCCTGATTTGAAAGTCAAATAGATTAAGTCACGATGAATATTAAATTTGTTTCCATGTGATATGAAAAACAAACTAGATGATAGATTTTCTTTCCTTTTTGAAAGTCAAATTAAGTCATGATGACTGTTAAATTTGTTTTCATGCGATATGAAAAACAAATATTATGATAGATTTAAACTTGCTTGATGTACTGATTGAGTGATGATATTCATTTGCTGATTGATTTTGCATGCTTGCCTGATAATTTTGTAAAGGAGGATTTTGGCCTCCTTCAGATCAGAGAGAGATTTCCACAGACATGGGAGATGATTCCCCGACTGTCCCAGGATGATTTGGGAGTGATAGACCAGTGTGGTTTGAGAGCTCTATTGAGTATCCCACAGTATCGAGTCAACAGGGGACTATTGACTGCCTTAGCAGAGCGGTGGCACAGCGAGCACAACACCTTCCACTTACCGATAGGAGAGATTACAGTGACTCTAGAGGATGTCTACAAGATTTTGGGTATTCCTGTGGTTGGAGAGCTTGTGATTTATGATCACAAGGAGATTGGGAGTACAGATGCTCTGAGGCGGGTCTTCTAGGATCCTCATATCTGTGGATATGAGATTGCCTGGAAGGAGATGACAGAGAGATATGCCCCACTGCCTTCAGTTTTAGTATGGATGATTGGTGGTTTCCTTTGACCTGATCACAAGTCAAAGAGACTATCCATTGGGTGGGGTAGGATTTTGGAGGACATGCTTCTCCACCATACCAGATATGCATGGGGATCATGCATGCTTGCCCATCTGTACCATGACCTTCATCAGGTCATGTACACAGATGGGAAGAGTCTCTCTTGTGGAGTGACTCTTCTATAAATATTCATGTGGGAGCACTTCATGATTACCCACCCCATTGTCAAGAGAGATCGCCCCCTCGGGTTCCCATATGTTTATGCATACACAGGGCCCCTTGTCCAGCCAAGGCTGGGCAAATTGGAGTACTGGCGACGTGTACTAGATGATTTGGACATGGTCATCTGGCACTCATATGTGGATTGCGACCCGTGGCAGACAGATGACAGAGAGTTGCCATATGTTACGAGGCCCAGATATTTGATTGGACACAACCCCCTTCATTATCGAGAGATTTCTAGGTCGGAGGGTTCTAAGGCAGTATGGATGGGTTCAGATGATGCCTCAAGGGATGACACAATATGCCAAGCATCGAGGAGATGTACCAAAGTGGGGGCCAGTTTTGACTATTGAGGCTACCCGAGAGGAGTACTCTTAGCTACAGCCGAAGGATTGGACCATTCGACCAGAGGTCATAGATGCAGGGATGATGGATGACTATGCCACATATTTCTACACACATCCCTTTCCTCATTTCACTAGTCTAGATGATCTTGCCCCATTGATGGGAGGTCCAGTTATCCAGGCAGGGTTACAGCAGCCACAGGATCAGGGACAAGTACAAGTAGAGCAGGTGGCAGATATCGACGAGGTAGCCATGGAGGTAGATGATGAGAGCTCTAAGGCTGAGGAGACAGATGAGGAGTTAGATGACTCCGATGATGAGGATGATGGGGGTGGTGGGAGGCAAAGACTCTTTTTTGATATTCCCTTTATGACGAGGCCACAGACAGCTAGAGCAGTGGGTCAGGCTAGTACTTCAGTGCTGCAGATCACCATCAGGGCTCCATCACAGGGACAGTTAGATGCCTTGCAGATAGAGGTTCAGACTCTTAGGAGTCAGCTAGCACAGGCCCAAATGACCATCAGTCAGTTGCAGGGACAAATAGCACAGCCACCACCTCTCGACCCACAAATAGCGCAACTTATGGCTAAGAGGGACAATTTTCGAGAGAGATGTGTACAGGCCAAGGGGGTAGTCGAGAGGCTACTAAGAGCAGTGGACAACACCTCCATTGGAGAGGTTGTGGTAGAGGGATTAGAGACTACTCGAGAGGCCGAGTATTATAGGATGCGCTACTTTGAGGTAGTGCCACCTAAGTGGCGGATAGCCTTCACTCAGTCAGGTACTTGGACTTGGACTCACTCACACAGTCACTCTAGGAGTGCGACCAAGAGTGTGGGCCAGCCGGTCAAATGAGAGATCAAAGGTTCTAGGAGCAGAGATCCAGCGAGACCCACTACCTTTGGCGGTAGCAGTAGCAATGATCCATGGCCAGATGCCCCTCAGTGATGAGCATTTTATTGTACACATTGATGCCATTGTATGATATATCTTTTTGAAATATTTGATATCCTTGTATTCCTGGATATTTGTTTTGATGAGATTTATGATATGCAGTGGCGATTTTGATTATGCACATGTTATGGATGATTTAATTTTTATATGCTATGTCGTGTATGATGATGCAATGATGATATGATCTAAAAAATTTCTTTTCTATTATGATGTATGCAAAATGAAATATGTAAATGATTTATAATTTATGATGATGATGATGTAATGAGAATGCACTCATGTAATGATCTTATGATATATGATGTGATGATGTGAAAAAAATGAATTCAATTTTCATGTTATGAATGTGTGAAATAAGCAGATGTATATGTTAATGAATGATGAATGATAACCATGCCTATGATGATATGAAATGATGATGATGAGATGTAACAAATGTCCAGTCTTTACTCAAACATTGTAAAAAAAAATGAATGTGACCCATCCTCAAAAATGTATTTTAAAAAGAACCTCAAACTGCAAATGAATTATGCAGTCCTAAATGAATTAAATGAATCATTCTCCTTGTTGCCATTTCTTGCTGTGTTTAGTTGTCATCATTGAGCCTTTTGATATGTTGAAAGTTAGTCCAAGCATCAAAGGGTATGTTAGCACCAATGATGACCTGAGTACTGCTTCCATAATGTTTAATGTAGCAAGTTAATACAAGCATCAATGGTATAATTGAACAAAGATTGACCTAAATATTGCTTGCAGAAACAGACAAAAGTTAATCAAATTTTGAAATGTCATCAATGATCCATTGTAGAACATGTCCCATGACCAAATTTGCATCATATTAATGATTAACTTGCAGACAACAATCAAAGAAAAATCATACTTCTTCCTCGTGATTCTAGTTCAGTACATCATTGAACCACTCCACAGATATGATGTCATCAAATATCAAAACAATAATTTGTAACTTTTGCTTTTAAGTTTTATCATTTCATTTTATTCAGATTAAGATCATCTAATTTGTTTTTAAATCATCTGTCAAGATAATCATGTAAGCTCAAAGAACTTATTGTTTCAGACATCCTGACGTTAGACACATGCTGCTAACTAACTCCTAGAAAAGTGAACTACCCCCTAGTGACCTTGTACTCTAACTCTTGCTAAACACAACTATTGTGATGAATAAACCTCAAATCATCAAGCCATGATGAGACCCCTATCATTTCAAGGAAAATGATGCGAATGCAATAGTGAGGTGTGTGCGATGCTGATGTGAGGATGCATATGCAGAATGAATCCTAATAGATGAGAGAGCTAAATGAAATCACAAACAATGCCTATTTGTCAGGTTTTCATTGTCTATTTTTATTGCACTTTTTCTTAATTTTATGATTTTTTTACTATTACCAAGATGCCTGTTTGCCAGGTTTTCATCAAGACAATGTTTTTTTTTTTTTTAGGACTTTTTATATTGTTTTTGATTTTTTCAAGTGTAGAACCTTTTCAGATGAATGCTATTGATCAAGTCTTCAAACAGGTCCCGTTCTGCTGTTGACAACTGATATGCCCCCGATCCGTAGGCTACCACGATAATGAATGGGCCTAACTAGTTAGGTTTGAATTTCCCTTTCTTTTCTCGATCTTGTTGATTTTGAGGGTTTTCTCTGAGGACCAAATCACCCACTTGAAAACTGTGCAGTTTTACTCTGCGATTATAACTGCGAGATATGATTTGTTCGTATCCCTTCATGTGATTAACCGTAGTTTGAAATCTTTCATCAAGTAGTTCCAACTCTTGCAATCTTGATACTTTATAGTCTTCATCATTGATTAATCCTTTGAGTGATACTCGAAGTGACAAAATCTCAACTTCAAGTGGAAAAATAGCTTCTGCTCCATAGACCAAAGCATAAGGAGTAGCTCCTATCGGCGTGAAAATGCTTGTTCGATAGGCCCATAATGCTTGATTTAATTGGACATGCCAATCACGACCTGCTTCATTCACTATTTCCTTCAAAAAATTTAGAATTGTTTTGTTTGAAGCTTCAACTTGACCATTCCCCTATGGATAATAAGGTGTGGAGTATCTGTGTTGGATGTGAAACCTTTCACATAGTTCATCAACATCTTGATTTTTAAAGGGTCTACTATTATCCATGATGATGGAGTTAGGAATGCCATATCTGCAAATGATATAATTCAAGATGAATGAAGAGATTTGTTTACCCGTAACAGTTGTTAAAGGAACAACTTCAATCCATTTAGTGAAATATTCAGTGGCTGTAATGATAAATTTGTGTCCATTTGAACATGACGGATGTATCTTACCAACCAAGTCCAATCCCCACTGGGCAAAAGGCCATGTTGTGGTAGAAGGTTGTAATTCCTAAGCAGGAGCATGAATGAGATTCCCATGAATCCGACATTTTGCACATTTCTTCACAAAGGCAAAATATTCTTTCTCCATAGTTGGTGAGTAGTATCCTAATCTTACAAGTTTCTTTGCTAAGGTTAGTCCACTTGAATGTGTCCCACAAATCCCACCATGGACCTCTTGTAAGGATTTTTTCGATTCATTGTGTTCAAGACACCTAAGGAGGGTACCATCCATACCATGCCTATATAGGACACCAAAAATTAAGGTATAACGGGATGATTGACGAATGAAATTTTGTTTCTGATTCCTAGACAAACCTAAGGGTAAAGTAGTATCTTTTAAGTAAGTGTAGATTTGGCCATATAAGGAAGAGTCAGAACTTGTTAGATGGCAAATGATTTGTGTTTCAAGATTGTCATGGGTGGGGGAAAATAAATTTTTCCACCAGGAAATCATACCGCTTTTGATTCTCTAACAATTGGAGTAGAGAGGCAATTGTAGCCATGGCTTCTGTTGCTTTTTTATCAATGTGTGGAGTCTGTTCGAACTTGATATTAACAAAGTACTTCTTGAAATCATCCACCATTCTTTTGTAAGGTATCAATTTGTCATCTTTAGTGTGGTATTCATCATTGATTTGATTTATGACAAGTTGCGAGTCACCAAAAACTTGAAGTTTTGTGATACTCCAATTTACTGCAATCTTCATGCCGATTATGAATGCCTCATATTCAACTATGTTGTTTGTGCAAGGAAAAATTAGTTGATAAGATTTTGGAATTGTATGTCCTTGAGGTGTAATGAAAAGAATTCCTACTCCCGAACCATGTTGAGTGTAAGAACCATCAAAGTAAAGTGACCATGATTGTTGGATTTCTACTATGAAAATATCGGCATCAGGAAGATCAACATGTATTGGATGTTCTACTAGCATCGGTGCTTCTGCTAATTGATCTGCAATTACTTGTCCCTTTATAGCTTTTCGATCCACATACTGAATATCAAACTCGCTTAAGATCATAACCCATTTAGCCAACCTGCCAGTTAAGGTTGCTTTGCTTAGAAGATACTTGAGTGGGTCAATCTTAGCCACAAGCTTTACTGTATGAGTCAACATGTAATGTCATAACTTTTGAGAAGTGAACACCATTGCTAAACAAGCTTTTTCAATGAAGGTGTAATTTAGCTCGTGACTTGTTAGAGTTCTGCTGATGTAATAAATGGCTCGTTCCTTTCTTGAGTAATCTTCCTATGCCAATAATGCTCCTAAAGATACTTCTGTGGCAGCAATATATAATATGAGAGGCGCACCTTGTATTGGTGGAGTCAATACTGGTGGATTCATGAGGTATTGCTTTATTTGATTAAAGGCTGCTTCACATTTGTTCTCCCATTTGAATGGAACATTCTTGTGCAAGAGATGTGTAAATGGTAAACTCTTATCTGCCAATTGAGCAATGAATCTTCGAATGGATTGTAATCGTCCCTGTAAAGAGCGTAATTGACTGATGTTCCTTGGTGGTGGCATATCAAGGATTGCTTGTACTTTAGCTGGATCCACTTCAATTCCTTTTTCTGACACAATGTATCCTAATAATTTTTTGGATTTTACTCCAAAGACGCATTTCTTAGGATTAAGTCTTACTTTAAATTGTTCCATTCTTTTGAAAATTTTAGACAAGATATCAATGTGTCCTTCTCTAGTGTTGGACTTGGCAACAAGATCATCAACATAATCCTCCATAAATGTATGCATCATGTCATGAAAAATTGTTGTCATTGCTCGTTGGTAGGTAGCCCCTGTATTTTTCAATCCAAATGGCATTACATTCCAGCAATAGGTACCCCAAGGACATGTAAATGTTGTTTTATCCTGATCTTCTGGTGCAATCTTTATTTGGTTGTATCCTGAGAATCCATCCATTAATGAGTACATTGCATGTCCAGCTGTTAAATCCACAATCATATCAATGTTTGGTAGAGGAAAGTTGTCTTTAGGACATGCTTTGTTCAAATCCCTGAAATCTATGTAAATTCCTATCCTTCCGTCTGGCTTTGAAACAGGCACAATATTGGAAATCCATTCTACATAATCTATGGATCAGATGAATCCAACGTCTAAAAGTTTCTTTAATTCTTCTTTAACCAACAACGCGACGTGTGGATGCATTTTTCTGAGTTTCTATTTTATTGGCCTTGCCCTTGGTGTAATAGATAGATGGTGCATGATGAGATCTGGATCCAATCCAGGCATATCTGTGTAGGACCATGCAAAACAAATTTGATTATTTTTGAGAAATTCTGTGAATTTAGGTACTTCTTCATCTATAAGAGATGCAGCTAATTGCAACACTTTAGGATTTTCCATGGTACCTATATTGAGTGCCTCTGTCGGTTCAATCAAAATGGAAGATATTTCCTGATAGTACTCTGGAAGAGTGTCAAGTTTCCCATCCTCTGGCGCCTTTGAAAGGTTTTCACCATCAGATACGCTTTTTATTTTTCTCTTTTCTTGATCTAATACTACCTTTGTTAGGTTTTCACCATTAGATCTTTCTTTCATTTTTCTTTTTTCTTGACCTAATACTGCCTTTGTTAGGTTTTCACCATTAGGTCTTTCTTTTATGTTATTTATTTCATAGCTGAGAAACTTGGCACTTTCTTGTCGAAAACTCTAATCTGGTGATTTCCCGGTGGAGCTTGTTTCAGGATGTGATGAGCAAAGAAAGTTTATTATGATTTCGTCATTTGAGAAAGTTGGAACATCAATGGGTGCGATTTGTTCCCAATCAATGAGTTCAGAATGAACCAAAGGTAATGGATCATTAGGATGAGTAAAGTCATTGGTCGTTAGGGTCATGATGTTATTGTTAGCATTATTACAAGAGAAGTCTAAGATGGTATCCTCCTCAAAATGTTCTATCTCACTTTGAATCGAATTGGTCTCACTAGAGTCATGATTGCTTTGTATGACATATTCAAATGGAGGTCTTGAGCTTTCTCCTTGTAAGAATGCAGGTGAGAATTTGTGTATTACATCCACCTTTTTGTCCCTCTAGAATTTATCATCAAAGATGGTGTCCCATTCATATTCACTAGAGTCAGTGTTAGAATTGTTTTCTTGAATTCATAGAATTGACTTAGCTATTTCTTCATTAGATGGCCTCTATGTTACTTTTTCCTTAGTATCCTCACCATATCCTATCCGCATCTTATCTTTTGGGTGCATTGTTTTTAGTTGGACAGGTTCAACAATACCTTCTTTTCTTTTACCTAAAAGGCCATTTCCTTCATAACCCATTTGTTGCATGATAGCATAACCTTTTCCATATTGTTGTGTGGGAAATTTGATATGTTGTACATATTATTCTTCATCTTTATAGAGCCAATTGAGAATAGCTCTATCTTCCCCTTCAGTTTCTTTGATAAACATCCCATTAAACTTGGTGATGGGGGTTGAAGTTGAGGCTAAAACTGTTGCAGCTTGCAGTGTAGATGTTGACGGCTGACCATGAGATCTTGGTGATAAGGGTAAGTTAGAGAGAGATAAAGAATATTGTCCTACCCCATTATCTTTTAATTTTAACTTGCTGCCAAAATTGTTTATCATTTCTTGCATTTGTTCTTTATTTTTGGAGGTAGAGATGGCCAAAGCCTCTTTATTATGTGGGACAAATGTGTGTCCTGAGTCACTCTTAGGTTAGAACAAGTTTGACTGCTATTGTGATCAACGGGTATGGTTATTTCATGTTGATCATATAGAAACTTCAAACAGTGGTGATAAGTAGATGGAACTGCTTGCATGTCATGGATCCATGGATGACCCAATAGTATGTTATAGGTTAAATCCTGATCGAGGACCTAACAAAAGGTATTCTTCACAACAGGTCCCACTCTGATTGGTAACAAGATAAGACCTTTTGAAGTTCTTTCCTCATCGTCATAGGCCTTGATTGTAATTTTCCTCCATGGGTCTATAGAGTCTACTGAATATCCCAAAGCTAGGACCAATTTTAAAGTACAAATATTTAATCTAGCTCCCCAATCTATAAGGACACGTCTAATGTGGGCTTTGTGAACCATGACTTCTAAATATAGTGATGAATTATGCGGATGGGTTATGGATGAATCATCTCTTTCAGAAAAAGATAAACATGTGTTGGAGGACAAATGCCCCATCATGGCTTGAAATTTATTGGTATCTAGATTAGGAGATACAGTTGTATCAACGAGAGCCTTTTCCAGAATGTCCTTATGTGCAGGTGATAACTTTAAAAGCTCCAAGATAGAGATTTGGGCTGACGTTTTTCGTAATTGTTCAACCAAATTGTATTGACTTGGAGGGGGAATTGTTGCTTTAGATGAGCCACCTTTGACAATGATCTTGGCTTGTCCCCTTGTGGTAACATTGACCTCTCGATATTCTGGCTTACCTTTGATTCATATAGCATTGATTTGAGGGTCATCAGTATAGATATGATTGATAATAATGTCTTGGATGTTATTAACATTCTTGCCCTTATCATTTGAGGATTCCCCTTTGTGATAATTAGGGAGCGGGTTTTTGAATGCTTGATGATCATTATTGACATTGTGTCCCTCAACTGTGAAGGTATGGTTATCAATCAGATCTTGAACGATATCCTTTAACCCTTGGAAACTATTTGTCTTATGACCTTTGCATCTATGATAATCACAAAAGTGTGAGTCATTCCACGAGGGTGGTTTAACTTGAGGCTCATAATCTCTTTGTGGTGGCAATGTAATAGCATTTTGATTCAACAATTCTTTGAGAATAGATTCCAAAGATTGGCCCAAGGGAGTGAAACTCTGTTGATTTGAAAAATATGATGGTCTGGGTGCACTTGAATTTTGATTATTTCCAAAATTATTTCCATGAGTATTAGTTGTGTTTCCTTGATTAGAAACATTGCCTTGGGTGCTAGAATGTCCAACATTATTGTTACGTTGAGCACTTGACACATTAAGAATGAAAGGTTTTGAATTCAAATTGTTAGCACCTACTACCCCATCATTTCCAACATTTTTATTTCGAGTCCAAAATCATGACTTGTCATTGTTGTTATTATGATTGTTGTTGTTGTATGAATTTGAACCTTCTTTATCAATTTTTAGAATTCCACGCTTGATCAATGCACCTTCAATAGTGATTGCATTTTCAATCAATTTTTCAAATGATGGAGGACAATGAAGGTTTAGTCTGTAACTCATTTCTTGATTAAGACTATTGATGAAGATCTCCATCTTTTCCTTTTCAGGAATAGGGCAAGAGTATCTAGCAAACGTTCTTCTCCATCTTTGCAAAAATGTAGTGAAAGATTCCCCTACTTTTTGTTTTATCTTACAAAGATCAAGCATGGTTATCTGATGTTGGATGTTGTAAGAGTATTGTGATATGAATTTATTTATCAACTCTTCAAAGGTTGTGATGGGGGAAGTGATATTTGAAATCCACTCCATGGATTGTCCACCCAGACTTCGTGGAAATAATTGCATTAAGTAGGTGTCTTCATGCGCAAATTCTAAGCTCATATTTCGGAAATCCCTTACATGCTCAATGGGGTCAGATTTCCCATTATATCTATCAAACTTAGGGATTTCACAATGTTTTGGAAAAGGTATCATTCAAATATTTCTATCGAATGGGTAGGGACATATTTCTTCCAAAACATACTTCTTTGGTGTTCCCCCTTGCATTTCCTTTATTTGTCCTTGTAGTTCTTTGATTTGTTGAGTAAGGGCACCAAAATCGTTAAGAGGAGTTTCAGGATTCTCTTTAATCCCTTCCATGTCAAAATCGGCAGGTAACTTGGCTCCTTGAATAGCTAAAGAAAGGAAGTACCTTTCCTTGTTTCTTTCTAAAATCTTTTCCATAAGAGTATGGAATTGAGGATCTTGTTCTGCTTCTTGAAGCTTTTCTTCCGTTACTTCTTTAGTATTCAGAATGTTAAAGAGGTTTTCCTCCCTCTCATTATTATCACCCATTTTGCTTACTATACTTTCCTCTTTTTCATTGTGCTTTTGAGATCTCATGGTAACAGGCATAAGCTTTACTCAAATCCTACTAACTTTGATCAAAGGAATGAAACAGTGCAATGGTGATGACAGTCGGGATAGAATGAAGATTCTATGAGTTAAAATATTTTTAATCTTTAGTTCGTGATTCCCTAAGTGAAAGGATGAAAATCCTGTTTGCGGGAATTAAACCAAAGATCGAAAAAACAAGGGTGATTTTGCACTTTATGAAGTTTGATCTTAGCTTTGTAGAAAGATGAATTTCAATGGATGCCTCAAATGTGATTGAGTTCTCTATTGCAGAATTTGATTTGGATGAGTAGTATATGCGATTGCAAGTTGGCGAAAATAAGAAGGACGACTAAACTCTGATTTCTGAAAATCCAGAAAATCACCTATGCTTCGGAAAACAAATGGGCCAAAACAAAGACTGAATGCACTAAAACAGAGACCAGATGCGCTGAAACAAAGCACAGATGTGCTAAAACAGAGCATAGATGCGCTAAAATAGAGACCAGATGCACTAAAACAGAGCACAAATGTGCTAGAACAGAGACCAGATGCACTAAAACAGAGACCAGATGTGCTAAAACAACTCTGAGACCGACATATTTTGACAGTTTGATAAAATTTTCTTGTTTTGGATGATCTTAATCTGATTTAAATATGAAAAACACAGCATAGAAGTAGACAATTGTTTTGTTAATCCTAAAAGCTAAACAAAGAGTGTATGTTCTTTGAGATTTCCATAGGTTTTTGAACAAAATAAGCACTTCAGTCAGACTCACTCTTAATTTGTCAAATAGGTCATCAAAGTAATCACAACCCAGATCTTAAAATTGTATCGACTCACACAGCCTTGTCACCCCCTAGAGGGCGCCTGTGTTTTTGTCTTTTCCAGGTGCGTACTCAAAGTGACGGAAGTGGATACCGAATCCCTTGAGCAAACAATCCGTGGGGACTATATGGTGAGTGTCTTGGGGGCAGATTCTTCCCTCCCCTTGCAACATGATTAAAATGATGTTTGGCTACTAACACGACTGGCTACTACACTAGGTTCTTAGTAAGTCTTTCCGTTCAGTGTGACAATGGATATACTCCCTTGAGAGACCTCCCAACCTTTAGAACAAAGGCTTTGGGGATGGTTATCCTGTCAACTACTATCAAGCTAGATTTTCATGAACAACTTTCTTTTGATTAAAGTGGGTTGGAAACCTTGGCTTTAGGTGTTCCCACTTAGGTCGTTCCCATAGGGTGAGTAATTTTCCCCACTACAGAAGGCCTTCTAAAGGATGTAATAAAGCATTAAATGCATAAAACAAAAGGTAAGTCTGGTATTTTGATCACCCAGTTAAGGGGAGAGCATAGACCTATTACCCACAATCACAACATGCAAATAATGGTTCAATTTTAAATCCCAAATTGAAAATTTTTCTATTCTAAGTGAAGATGTTGCTTCACTAAAAGCATGGGGTTTATTTTAACCAAAATAAAATACGTTTGGTGACTATCCTAGGATTGGTTAATTCAAAATTAAGTGTCTACCCTAGGATTGGTTCATTCTGTTAAAAATAGCATCAGAAAAATTTTGTCCACGGATTGCGTCGGAATCAGAATTTAAATTTTTACAAATGTATGCACTAAAATAGAAGATGTATGCACCAAAATAGGTTATGTATGCACTAGAATAGGTTATGTATGCGCTAGAAAAGGTTATGTATGCACAGAAAGGGTTTCCAGGGATGCGCCGAAACAAGTTATAAATGTGCCAAAAAGGGTTTTTAGGGATACGCCGAAACAAAATGTCTATGCACTGAAAGAGGTCACGGATGCGCTGGAATAGGTCACGTATGCGCCATAACAGTCATTGTATGCACTAAACCAAGAGTCATATGCGCTAAACCATGATTTTTGTCTATCACTTGCCAGAAAAATCTGCAAAAATAGAAGTTAAAATGCGGGGCTTGGTCCCATGGTGGGTGCCATAAATGTGTACATTAGAAATGTGTCAATTAAATTGAATCTAATCTAATACACCAATGAAACATTAGATTGAAGAAAACTAAATAAAATAAAACAAATGCAAACTATTGACAACAGTTTCTTCAAATTCGTTCCATTGTCCTCTATCTCCAAGGATTCGCTTCAATATGTTTGCTCTCAGTTGTGCAAACACAACTTATAGAATGGCACTTGAGAGAATGAGATTATTATGAATGCATATGCATCTACAAGATTGAAATATTGAATTAAAAATGCTATGAATTGCTAAGATTGTGACTATAATAACTACGCATGAAAAATGTGAGATTTGAGGTCCCTTTTCAACTCATGAAAGGGCTGTATTTATAGATTTTTGAAGATAGGAATTCGATTGGCCAAGATCGACAGTCGAGTTCAAACCTGTTGGAATGAATGGTGAGAGATTGAGAATTCGAAAAAGAGGTGGAATTCTGAGAGACAGAAAATGAAGAGACCATTTGAAAGGTGTCTCTCATAATTAAATAAATAAATATTTAATTATGTGTGAGAGAAATATGAAAAGGCTTTAATTAAATATTGTAAATATTTAATTATGTGAGAATAGAAAAAAAACCTTTTTAATTAAATATTAAGAATATTTAATTTTTGTGAGAGGAGTGGGAATTTAGAAAATGATTTAATTAAGTATTGAAAATATTTAATTAAACGTGGAGGGAAGAATAATCATTTAAATTTAGAATTTAAACTTTGATAATTAATGTAAATAGATTGTAAAATCTATTTAATTAATTAAAAAGAAGGTAGCATTAATTAAAAAAATAAATTTATTTAATTAAATTAGAAGAATTAAAAAATGAACAATATAAATAAATAATTAAATTTATTTATATGTAGGTGACTTAAGAACATTAATTAAATAATTCATATTTAATTAATTAACAGGTTCGATCGACCGTGACCATTTTTAGATGTGTACAATAAGTTCAACCTTGTCACATTTCTATAAAAAGTGATGAGGGATGTGCCAAGGAATATTCTCTCCAACAGGGGTGTTTTCACTCATCACCGATGTTTGGGCATAACTTTAGGGAATTACTACGATGAGCGATGGAATCTGAAATGTATTGTGAGTTAGTGGATGGCTACATGGAAATTGCTTAGAGCACCATCATTTTTTTAATGCACATTTGTTAAAGCGTGGAGTGATGGTTAAGGAGAGACGTTGATTATGTTCTATATCAAAAGTGATCGATGGTTGGGGTTCAAACTAGAACGGCTACTTGTCAATTCACTCGTGCGAACAATCTATCAACCATTAATGATGAATGCACTTCAATTCTGAGTCATAAAGAGGGTTGGTGAGTGTTTTTATTTTGCAATTGATATCGTCATGAGTAGAGGAAAAATCTAAGTGATGAAGAGAAGAATGTAAAGCTCCTGGTAAGGTGAATTCCAAAGAACAACCTGCTAATTTTCTCGAGTAAGTTAATTTCTTGGCTTCTGTGGGTAATTTGTGTATTGGTAGTCTAGAAATTGGGTGAGTTGTTAGGGTTGGTGATCAAAATTATTATTTTCATGGTTCAAAAGGGGAATTGGAATTATTGCTTATAGGGTTTGGGGTAGAGGGATTGGAATTGTTGTTTTTAATTTGAAACCTATGAATTTAAGGAACTTAAGGCACAATTCCCTATTTTTTGAAACCCTAGTTTTATTGTGTAGTAAGTATGAGTGAACCTAATGGGTCTTCTGCTAAATCTGAAAGAAAACTTAATCAAAAAAGGGTTAAAAGACCTAAACCCCAGGATGACTAGCCTCAACCTGAAGTAGTGGAGAGGCCTAAAAAGAAAAGAATTGTAAAGAAGGATCATCCTAGATTTATGGAGGAGCCCCCTAGGGACCCAACTAAAAAATTAAGAAGGTAGGAAAAATAAAAAATAGGTGAAGAGGATTTGATGTCTCATTTTTAGAACTATACCTCTGGGGTTGGTGATATTGTATTTCCATAGTGGTTGGGATTTGTTTCACTATGCTTTCAAAAGGAGAACTACAAATCACCCCACCTACAACTTATGGATTTGTGACATAGGCAATTTGGTATGCCCTAATGTATTTGTGGAAGTAGGTTTAATGTTGGAACTAGCTAGGTGCTATGATCCATTGGATATAATAATTAAGAGATTCATGGA
The DNA here is from genome assembly GCA_007115665.2 of Sequoiadendron giganteum. Taxonomy (NCBI): domain Eukaryota; kingdom Viridiplantae; phylum Streptophyta; class Pinopsida; order Cupressales; family Cupressaceae; genus Sequoiadendron; species Sequoiadendron giganteum. Next base: position 486,064,556 of record CM021103.1, read on the forward strand.
CTTTATTCCTATGCTAGAAATCTTGGCAAGCTAGATAATGGAGGCCCTTTTTAGTTGAATACATTTGTCTCTGAGTCTATCAATTTTATCCAAGCTATGCAATAAATATCAGAAAAATAGGTTTGGGTACAGGAAGGGTGTCTTTCCTATACATAGGAGACAACATTTGAAGAAAAATTGTGTACCTTTCAGCCCCCTTGAGATGGAACCTTTTGATTGTGCTGATTTTGAAGTTTACTTCAAAAATACTAATTATGCATTATGTCAAGTTTTGCATAAGAAGTATGACATTAAGATGGATATTTCCCCGATGACCCTAGCAATCGATATTCATAATAATTATCAAAATAGGGTTTAGAATTATGCTTCTTACATTGTTGAGAATTTGCATGAGGACCTGATGAAATTAAAAGATGCAACTCCTCCATTGTCTTGTAGGCACTATTATCTATTGATGTACTTATTGCTATGGAAGACTAGAAAGATAATGATAAATTTGATAAAGTTGAGAGAAAGAGATAATGTGGATAATGAGTTTCTTGTTTAGATGTGGACACATATTTAAGATGTACACTGTCCACATTCTGATTATACTATGTTTTGCAATGTTTTCAAGTTCTTGGTGCTATAAAAGTTGGGTTTGAAGCCCATTGATATAATTTCACAAGGTATCAAGGAAATTTCAAAGCCCATGGAGTATGAGGAGGACATCAAGCAGATATTTAATTGGGGAGATTGGTATCTTCATACCAATTATACAACAATCAAAATTTATGGAGCTGCAGTTCCACCTCACAAGTTGCCAATATATATGTCAAATAGACAAGAATTCATGAAAATAATGTGGCAACTAGATTCCATGGACAAGGAACACTTCATAAAATCAATAAAGGCATCTCTGGTGAACCCTGATTGTGTATTTGCATATTTCACCTACACCTCAAAGGAAGGCATTGAGAGGTTTGACTCTCTTTTAAATAATTACAAGTTGAAACAAGAAGTCACATGGTTTTGTGACCCTAAGGGGGTGATATCTTCTAAAAGAAGAGCAAGAGGGTTGTGAGGAAACACCCTAAGTTCCTGTTTTAGGAGGATGTGATTAGAAATTTATCCTTTGATGAAGAAGTTATAGCAAGGAAAAATACACAGAGACAAATTTGTACAATTGAAGAAAAAATGTTGAAGGTAAACCCTTTTTATGTCAGCCCCTATGTCGAGGTAGAGGATAAATTCATGACGGAAAAATTAATGCTCAATGATTTTAATGACAAGAGTTTCTTGAGAAAGTAAAGCAGGCTGAGATTAAGGCCAAGGTGGCCACGGAAAACCATGATGCACAAGTAAAGAGTCAGCCAACTCAATCCTCTACTCCAAGCATCCATGTACAAACAAAAGAGAGAGGTGGACAACCTGTAGTTAGTCCACTAGTGGCTTATTCAACAAATGAGTAGATTGGTGAGGCTCAAGCTCTAGAAGTGTTTGGAGAGAACATTCCCATGGGGTAGGAGGAGGATCAATAATTCCCCAAGGATAAGGATGATGCCTTGAATATAGTGGTTCCTCCTAGCAAGATTGTGAAGTGGGAATACAATGAGGCCGAGGATGATGATTTCAAAATAAAGGCTTGTGATGAGTTCATGTGTGATGATGCTTTTGTCAAAACCAAAGAATTCAAGGATTTTGTCATCCATATAAAAGGCTCTGGCATTAAAAGAAGGATTGAGGAAGTAAAAGAGAAAGTTAACCCCTCCTTACAAGAGGAAGCTGAGAAGGAGGAGAATAAAATAATGTAGGAAATTGCAAGCATGTCACCAGATGAGGGAAGAACATTGGTGAAAGGAAGTGGGGTACTCTTATTGTTTGGATGGGAAATATCATCTGCTATTGCACTTGATGAAATTAAAAAGGATCCAAATGTTTTTATTTCTGAAGAAGTGTTTAACAATAAAGTTGTTGGCTCGATTTTTAGCCCAAGTTGCATACACTTTCCATTTGGTCTATGGCACCAAAAACGAGGAAGTCTGAGGTCATAAAGTTTGTGGAAAAGGATATTGGGGCTGTAGTTATCAAAAGGGCTACATAAATGACTTACATTGCGGTTGCATAATTGACTATGCATGTTACAATGTTAATTGTGGATAGTACTCAAATTATAGAGGCTAACTACATGAAGTTGTTGGATAGATACAACAAGTTG
>CM021103.1:486066852-486122492 GCA_007115665.2 Sequoiadendron giganteum
TGAAATTCTGACCTGAGAATTTCTCTATCTTCACTTCCTCCATGACTCCAAAAATTTGACACTGAATTCCCAATCAGCTATATCATCCGCGTACAACTCTGGTACCAATTATGAGAAAGAAAAACTAAGAGCAAAGATGCAGAAAACAGAGTAATTACATATAATAAAACACAAATCAGTATTTATCGTGGTTCACCAAATCTGGCTACATCCACACTGAGTAGCTCAGAATTATATTATTATTCAACAATGTTTACAATGAAGGCTGCAACATATATAATGTTGCATTTCGCACCAATAAGAGGAACGTCAATAGAAAAATACTTGGAGGGAAAAATAAAGTGTCTGTTGGTCTTCAACTCTCAACAAACTCCCACTTGAAGTCCAATGGATGCTGCAACTCACCAAAAATTTCCCTGCTCTAATCTTTATCTCATTTCTTCTTAACCAAACCAAGAGAAGTCCTGGCGCATTCGAACTTCTCTTTGCCAACAACATTGGTGAAAATATTTGCAGGATTGACCTTTGTGTCAATTTTTGCAACTTTTAACTTGCCTTCTTCAATCACATGATGGATGTAATGAGCATGCATGCCAATATGTTTTGAACGCCGCTAAGATGAATGATTGTGAGCCATAAAAATGGTGTTGCGACTATCACAAAACATAACATAATCACTTTGTTGACATCTCAAATCACCGAACAATCGTTGTAACCAAATAATCTCCCTAGCACCTTCAGAAAGAGCCAAATACTCAGCTTCAACAGAAGAAAGAGCAACATGTTGTAGCCTCGAGACCCAACTAATGACAGCTCCAACAAAAATAAAAACATAACTAGTAGTAGATCTCCATTTGTCTAAATCTTTAGCGATATCAAAATCAATGAAACCTTGCAGCTGAACATTATTTCCACCAAAACATAAAGCATAATCAATAGTACCTTGAAGATACCTTAAAATCCATTTGACTGCTTCCCAATGAGGCTTTCCGAGATTGCTCATGAACCTACTCACAACTCCCACTGCATGATCAATGTCAGAACAAGTGGAAACCATGGCATACATAATACTGCCAACTGCAGATTTATACAGAATCCCTTCCATAAATTTTTTATCCTCTTCTATTTTCGGATATAAATAAGAAGATAAACGAAAATGGGCAGCAAGAGGAATATAAACAACCTTCACATCAGCCATACCAAATCTTTCTAGAACCTTGTAAAATATATGTCTTTTGTGACAACATGATCTCCTTCTTTTGTCTATCCCTAGTGATTGTCATTCCAAGATTCTTCTTGGTTGCGCCCAAGTCTTTCATAGAGAACCATGTAGCTAATTGTGCCTTCAACTGAGAAACAATCCTCTTACTAGTACTAGCTACCAACATGTCATCAAAGTAGAGCAAGAGAATAACAAACTCACCAGTAGGAAGTTGCTTGTAATAAACACATGGATCCGATTCACACTTGACAAACTTGTGCTCAATCATGAAACGATCAAACTTAATATACCACTATCGTGGGGCTTGCTTAAGCCCATACAAGCTATGCTTCAGCCTGCAATAAATATGTTCTTGTCTTTGGTGTTTAAATCCTTTCGACTGCTCCATATACAACTCCTCATCAACATCACCATGTAGAAAAGTTGTCTTGACATCCAACTAGTCAAGTTCAAGATCCCAAACTGCAACCAATCCCAAAACTGTCTAGATTGTGTTCATTCTCACAACTAGAGAGAAAATCTCATTAAAATATATTCCTTTCTGTTGATCATACCCCTTGACAACTAGTCTGGCATGATAATGTTTCTTGCCAACATCTTCCTCTTTCAACTTGTATACCCAATGATTCTTCAAAGGTCTTTGATTGGGTGGAAGCAACACTAAATCTCAAGTATTATTAGCCTGGAACGAACTCATTTCATCTTGCATTGCATATTGCCAGTTTGCAGAATCAATTGCCTTGCAAGCCTCTTTGTAAGTAGCTGGTTTAGGTTGATCAGAAATTAAAAGTCCAGGTCCAGCTTCTTTTGAAAACAATAATTCATAATCTGAAATTTTTGAAGGAGGTCTCCTCTCTAGGGTAGACCTCCATAACTGAGGACCCTGTTCTTGCATATTGAAATCTTCCAAGTGCATTCTTTGTAATTTACTTTGAACATCAACAATTTCTAACTGTAAATTTCCTTGTTGGATATTCCCCTATTCTGACAAACTGCCTCCAATGCTCTGCCCATGAATGCCAATTGAATTGCAAACATTTCTAACATGAGATAAATTACTCACATTTCTGACACTCTGTCCATGTACATCTCCATGTTCATGCGTACCAAGTGAAGGGTTGAAAGGCTATAGACTAACTTCTGGAGGCAGCAAAGAATGGTAAAGTGGTTGCATTGCATTTAAAGGAGGCAGTGTAATAGAGTTTAAAGGTTGCGTATGAAAGATTGGAGGCTGCAAAAGCAACAAATTACAAATAGCGGGTTGTGAATTTACTAATAACAAGTTGTGTGACACTTGAAGAAACCTGTGCACCATGATTTGGAGTCTGCGCAACAAGATATGGAGGTTGCGGGTGGTGAAATGGACCCTCTGTATGGATAATGGGGGGCTACGAACTAAGTTTTGAAGGCTACAAAATATAAATTGGAGCCTACGTTGAAAACAAAGGAGGTTGTGTATCATTCCCAGAAGACTGCTCAAACAAAGATTATGCATTACCTCCTTCAATATTCAAAGAAATCATAGATGATGTTATAGAAGAGGCAGGGGATAAAATAGAGGTGGGTGAATAATTTATTCCACCTACGCTACCTGAGTGCAAATCACCTCCAGGAGACCCATTTAAGGGAGTATTTTCAAATGCTGAGAGAGGCACATATTCCTTAGTGACTATTGCCTATGTTTGCAAAGCTAGAAAAAATGTGCTCATTGAAAACTACATCCCTGGTGTGAATAATTTTATTGGCAACAAGATCCCACAACCTGAATCCATACTGATCTTCCTCATACCCAACAAAAAAACACTTATGTGATTTGGGATCCAATTTGGATTGTTTCTCCTTGGAACAAGAGCAAATGCTTCACATCCGCATACCCGAAGATATGAATAAGAGATTCGCTTTCCAAGCCACTCCTTTGGAATACCAAAATCTAACCGGGATGAAGGGCTCTAATTAATTAAATAAACTGTCGTATTGCAAGCTTCAGCCCAAAAATCTTTTCCCAATCCAGCATTGGAAATCATACATCATGCTATTTCCAAAATTGTTCTATTTAACCTTTTTGCAGCCTCATTTTCTTGAGGTGTAAAATGAACAACTCTGATTCAACGAATACCATTGTCAGCACAAAAATTATCAAACTCTAGTGAGAAAAATTCACCATCATTATCCATTTGCAAACTTTTAGTGTTATGTGCACTCTAATTCTCAACTAAAGCTTTAAAAAAATTGAATTTACTGAAGACTTCAGATTTCTTATTAAGCATAAAACTCTAGACCTTCCTAGTGTAGTCATCAAGGAAAGTTACAAAATAGTTGGCCCCTCCAAGAGAGGTTACCTTAGTTGGTCCAAAGACATCTGAATAAACAAGCTCCAAAGGTGATGTATGCTTTGCACATCTCGTCTTCAAGAAGCTAACCCTCTTTTGTTTGCCATAAAGACAATGTTGGAAAAAATCCAAATCCACTGATTTCAAACCCGGTAATTGATCTCTTTTGACCATCACTTCAAGGCCTTTCCTACTCATATGTCCAAGACGTTGGTGCCAAAGTACAGTCTCGTTGTCCGTCAATGCCATAGTAGCTCCCACTTGAGAATCATTCTAAAAAATAAATAAGTTGTCCATTCTATCTCCTTTGGCAATCTATAGGGCACCCTTAGTAACTTTCCACGAATCTGGAAGGAAAGAAGTATGGCAGCCTTGTGAAAAAAATTGGCTTATAGAAATCAGATTCTTCTTCAATTTTGGAATATGTCAAACATCTTACAAAAGCCATGGGCTTCCATTCTTGGATTGTGAGAGAAAATCACCTTTACCAATGATCTCCAAATATTTCTTATCCCCCAAGTAAACATTCTTGAACTGTCCTTCTTGATAATTAGAAAAAGGCATCCGTACAAGAGGTGGCATGGAAAGATGAACCCGAATCTAAAACCCACAAATCTGGCTACATCCACACTAAGCAGAGGAATTATATTATTATTGAACAACGTTTACAATGAAGGCTACAACATATATAATGTTGCATTTCATACCAATAAGAGGAATGTCAATAGAAAAATACTTGGAGGGAAAAATAATGTGTCTGTTGGTCTTCAACTCTCAACACCACTGAAAACAGTTAAAAACATATTTTATTTATTTTAACATCCTTTGTAAAATTTGATTTGTGGGACAACTTCTCATCCCTAAAAGATTCTTCATTCCATTGAAATCTTCTTCTTTTAGAATTTTTGTCAAAATGTTAGCAACTTGATCTTTGGACCTGCAATAAGAAAGTTTGATTTCATTATTTTTAACCAGCTCTATGATGAAATGAAATTTGATGTCTATGTGCTTGCTTCTTCCATGAAAGACTAAATTTTTAGAAAGAGAAATGGCTGATTGATTATATCACAAAATATAATTGTTTCTTCCATTTGGGGCTACATCAATGCTTCAAGCAACCTTCGTAACCAAATTGTTTGACAACCTGTTGAAGTGGTTGCCACATATTCTGCTTCTACTGAGGACAATGCAACAATGGGTTGTTTCTTTGAAGACTATGAAATTACACCTGAACCAAAAGTAAAAACATATCTTGAAGTTATTTTCCTATCATCTTGATCTTTATCCCTTGATCACTATATGTACAACTAGTTAACTTCAAAACACCCTTCTTTTCATAAAAAAATCCATAATTTGCAGTCCCTTTCACATACCTGGGTATTCTTTTACCTACATGTAGATAAGTATCATGTGGATCCTCCAAGAACTTGCTTATCAAGTTTACTGTATACATGATATCTGGTCTTGTTGCAGTTAAGTGCATTAAAATTCCAACCAAAATTTTATACAAAGTAGAATCTACTTTTTTGCTGTCATCCTTTTTTCTCAACTTCACACCCATGGAAATAGGCATAATTGTCGATTTTATATTTTCCATGTTGAACCTTTTCAAAATTTCATTTGCATACTTTTCTTGTGAAATAAAAATCCCATCATAATTTTGAGTTATTTCAAGACCAAGATAATAGTGCAATAAACCAAGATCAGTCATCTCAAATTCACTCTTCATTGCCATTGAAAATTATCTAAGCATGTTTTCATTATTCCCAGTATAAATAAAATCATCAACATAAATGCAAACTATCATAGCATCTCCTTGTTGATTTTCTTTATGAATAAGGTGGGCTCATAAGGGCATTTTTCAAAACCATTTTTAAAAAAATATGATTCAATCCCTTCATACCAAACTCTAGGTGCTTGTTTTAAACCATACAAAGCTTTCTTTAGTTTGAGCACTTTACCTAAATATGACCTTTAATCTCAAAACTAAGTGGTTTCCCGATGTAAATTTCATCCTCCAATACACCATTCAAGAATGCTAATTTTACATCCATATGAAAGAGTTTCCAACCCTTTTGTGGTGAAAGAGAAAATCATGCGAATAATATCCATTCTAGCAACAGGTGCAAAAACTTCATTATAATCAATACCCAATTTTTTTTTGTAGCTCTTCACTACCAACTTGGCCTTGTATTTATTCAATTTACTTTACTCATTGTACTTTGTTTTATACACCCACTTTACTCCAATTGGATTCTTATGCTCGAGGAGATTTGTAATTTCCCAAGTTTGATTTTTTGCCATGGCTGCAATTTATTCATTCATAACTTTAACCCATTTATCATCATTTATAACTTGTTCAAATGTAACAAGATCACTATCAGCAAAAAATGCAAAATGACAAATATCTTCATTTACCTCTGTTGTTTCTTGATATATGTCAGACAAGCTCCTTGGTTTTTGCCACCTTTTTGGAGATTCTAAGCTAAATGAGAACTACTTGATGAAACATGTCTATGACTTGGTAGAGATGAAAAAGAGCTTCTTCTTAGTGTGGATTGTTGAATGCTACAACTACTGCTCCTGTGTTAACAACTGAATTTTGTTGTTGATTTGCAACTTCATCTTCAATGTTAACTTGCTGATATTTCTCTTTAAGTTTCCAAAACCACTCCTAATCTTCAAGAAACTTTTCATCTCTACTTATCACCAAATTTTTTCTCTCAAGATTGTACAACTTATATACCTTAGATTCTTCCGTATACCCAACAAAGATACATTTTTCTGCTTTATCATCCAATTTATTTTTGAGTGTATCTGGAACATGAGAATAAGTAATACAACCAAACATTCTTAAATGATCTACCTAGGGTTTGTATCCTCCCCATGCTTCTTCTAGTGTCATGCCCGAAACTGAGCTCGTAGGACATATGCTTAAAATATAACCTGCACAATAAACTACTTCTGCCCAAAAAACTTTGGATAAATTCTTAATATGTTAAGCATACTCCTTACCATATCTAAAATTGTTCTATTTTTTCTCTTAGTACACCATTTTGCTGAGGTGAATACCTTGTTATTAGGTACCTTTTTATGCCATTCTCAATACAAAAATTATAAAAATCATGTGAAATATACTCTCCACCCCTTTCAATCCTTAAAATTCTAAGAAAAATAGCCACTTTGCTTTTCAACTAATTCTTTAAATTCTCTAATTTTTTTGAAAGTAGATCTGATTTATTTTTCAAAGATTACACCTAAAGTTTCCTACAGTAGTCATCAATAAATATCAAAAAATATCTCATACCAAATAATGAAGCAACCTCAATTGGTCCACATAGATCTGAGTGTACTAGCTCCAATGGGTCTGAAGCTCTCCAAGAATCCCTTATTGGAAAGGATTCTCTATGGTGCTTTCCAACAATACAACCTTCATGTTCTTCATTTGGTCTTCGGATAAATGGTAAACCTGTTACCATGTTTTTTTTATGCAAAAGATTTAGTCCACCAAAATTCAAATGAAAAAATCTAAATTCCATAACCATTATGTGTCCTTTACAAGAGCACTAAAATTTAAATGCATATTATTTCTGATACTAAGAGAAAACATCTTATTAGCAGTCATGGGTATTTTGGTTATTAGCTTGTTTTTACCATCAAAAATAATGCATGAACCATTTTCAAATTTGACAGTGTGGCCTTTTTGCACAAGTTGACCTACACTTAACAAGTTATGCTTTATGCCTAGTACATAAAATACATCACCAATATATTTTTTCTCACCTTGTCTTGTTGTGATTAATATCCCCCCTTTCTCCATGACCGATGTAATTGTATCATTTCCCATCTTGACTTCAGATTTGATGGAATCATCCAAATTCTGAAATATCTCTTTGTGTCCTATCATATGATTACTGCATCCACTATCAACATACCATTTGTCATCATTTACTTCCTCCTTTGTGCTACAAGTTAGCAAGAAATATCCTTCCCACCCTTCACCTTCATTTGCATATTGGGCTTCCTATTTACTTTCATCTGCAAATTTTTTTCTACATTCAGATGCAAAATGTTCATACTTTTGACAGTACAATAACATTGAATAGATGATTTATCATACAGGTCTAAAAACCTCTATCTCTTTGCTGAAGTTTTTCTCTACCTCTACCTCTTGCTTGAGTGTAACTACAATTTTCTTCATCACTTCTATTGCTTCTTTGACCTCCGCCTCTTTATTAAAAACATCCTCCTCTTCCTCTTAAATTTCTACCTCTTCCTCTTTGTGTTGAAGATGATTTTGGTATAGCTTCTTTTTCTTTCAAGGATTCCTTTCTCTTTAAAGCTTTCTCAAGTGGCCCTTTGTTGATTTATTTATTCTATGCTCATGTGTGTACAATGAACCCATAAGCTAATCTATAGATAAATACATTAGATATTTTGATTTTTCAATAGCTATAACTGTGAGATCATATTTTGAAGGAAAACTTCTTAAAATATTTTCAACAATTTTTGGTCAATCATATCTTCACAATCTGTTTTCATCTGATTAAGTATCCCCATTGTATGAGTAAAGAAATCTCCTAAACTTTTTGAATCTGACATTTGTAAAATTTAAAAATCTTTTCTAAGCATTTGTAAGCGAACTATTCTTACCATTTTTATACCTTGAAATGATTGTGCAAGGAGATCCCATGCTTCTTTAGCCTTCGAAGTGGCTATAAATCTTGGAAGGGGAGTTTTGTCAAGACCTTGCACTATGAACAATAATGCTTTATGATATTTTTTTTGATTATCTTGCAATAAATCCTTTTCATTTTGTGTGAGCATTGCTAATGCTATTGAATCTACTAGTTTTGAATATCCATTCTAAACAAGATCCCATATTTCCTATGATCTGAACAAAATCTTCATTTGAAAACTCCGAAAATCAGAATTTTTCTCATTAAATTTAGGAATTTGTAGCTATGTACTGTTAGCATTCGTTGCCATTTTAAACTGGCTCTGATACCATATGTTAGAAGAACTAAAAGAAACAAAATGCGAAGAGATAACAATATACAGTTAACAGCAAAACTAGAAAAATATAAAAACTGTAAACAATAAAACTATGATAAAATTCACAGAGGGAGAGAACACTATTATGATCACATGGAAAATGCAACAAATACCCTTGCTTTCTTTATTGAGAAAAAGAGAGATATATACAAAAAAACAACAACATAAAAGATACCAAGAGTAACATTGGGATACTTTCCCAACCCGAAAAAGCTAAAATAGACATGATGGGAAACTATCCCACTGACAATAGTTAAAAATAGATTTTATTTATTTTAAAATATTTGACAGCTTTAGAAAAGGGCTAAGTAAGCTCAAAGAAAGAAATGTGAGTATTGATAAATGAACTTACAAGTCGCTTGCCAACCTTTGCTTTCCTACATGAAACGTCTGTGGTATGAAGGAATAACACAAAGCAGATGACAATAGACTTTATTAAAAAAGTTATGGTATTAATGCTAGCAAATTACAAACTTTAGGTGCAGCCAACGAATTCTAAAATACAATTTGAGGAATGGGAAAATGAATAGCTAAACATTTGAACATCTCTCATGAATGCATTGTTAGAGATGGGCGAAGAAATAGAAGAGTTTCACAAGCCTATGTGGACTTGGTGTACACGTATACCTTTAAGCTGCCTACCCAAAATATGAATGCTCTACCACCATCTCCTCTATCACTCCTGCCATTCTTATGATCAATAGTTTGACAGATGGTGGAGACGGAGGTGGGGCTTTGAGCTATGAAGGAAAGTATTATAGGAACTCGGATAGAAAATGTTGAAAGCAATTAAATGAATGTCAATTTAAATCATGGGAAGTTTTTATGTACACGGGTCTTTCACACCTTTATATATTTACCTAGGTAAGGGAGAGGGTCCAATGGTGGTGAGGGTTATGTTGTGTGAGGAGTCCATGTCAGCAGAGAACATGTTGGTTAAAACCTTGAATGTTAAGATGTAGAGGGTTCAATTGGAAACTCAGAAAAATCCATCAGTGTCAAATTCTCGCATGTTTTCCAACTCATACCAAATGGTTTCTAAAAATCCTTTTTATGAGGAAAAAGGTTGCATCGAACATTAACAAACACGTGGTACTTTCTTACACGTTTATTGAAGTTAATGTGCATTTACTTCCGCTCTCCCCTCTGCCATCGGGCTTTTCGAACCCACATTGGTCTTTTTTTTTCATGAAGTAGGGTTTCTTTTTGGGTTATCTGCAACACCATTCACTCTTTGAGTGAGGCTTTGGATGGGGATTACCTTTCTTTTTCAAGGTTGGGATCAAGATTACCTATGGATATGCATTGAGTATTGAGTATTAGTAATATAGATTTTGATAGCTAATTACTGATAATGAAGATTGATGGATGGGGGATTAAAGCTTGTGGAAAACTTATTTAAGGAAATATCATCTAAGGATTAAAATGGAATTCATCTTGATCCACATGACTCACATTTTCATAATAGGGCTTCTACTCTAGTTGATTAACAAGGCTAGTAGTAGTAGAATCACGATCATCGTCAAGTTGGTTTCTGGAAGGTCTTATTGCTCATTAATAATCTCATGATGTATTTGGTATCTTGAGCTTTGAACTTGGATATAATATCTACATCTAGTTATAAAAATATTTGTATTATTTAGTTCTATGTTCTTTCTTTCTTGTGGTATTAGGATATATGGATGGATAATGGTGTTTAAGATGAGGCTTTGAATGAGGTTGGTGGATTTGGAAGGGTTGTTTTGGGTATGAGTTGATTTCTTATAGAGATTGATATTTTGTGGAAAACATTAGGATAGGGGATATGAATTCAATTGATGAGGTTGGATTAAAGTTAACAAATGGATGGATGAAAATTTGGATGAGGAGAGTGATTTGGATTAGTATGAAGGGTAGATTATGACTTGGATGAAAGAATTAAGGATGTTCCAAATTGAGATGGATGACAGCATTAGGATAAGTGGATGAAGAATGATAGGGATTATCTAAGATTTTAGATGTTATTTGACTTGGATTCAATAACCTAGGGTCTTAAATGAATATTTAGGATTTGATTGTGGAATATGATGATGTTAGGATAAGATTTTGGATGATGATGGTATATTTGGTTGAAGATTTAGCTATTGAAGTGACATTGATTGATCAATACCAAGATATACTATGTGCCAATTTTCATGTGCAATAGAAACTATTGGATGAATTCAATTCCATATGCTTTAGATAATCTTCTAGACCCTTTTGTATCAATGGTAATTGTTAGGTCTTATTATCAAAATAGTTTGTTTTAATATAGTTTAAAATAAATGTAATATGGGGCATGCATCTTCCCATAAGACACCTATATTGTGTGTTATTATCATTATTTGTATATTTATAAGTATTGTGTAATTGGTTCTATAGGTAGTCATTGAGTGGTCAAGGTAATTTAAAATGTGGTTAAAAGAATGGATTTATAAGCAAAATGTAAAAGCATGCATAACCATCTGGCATAATAGGTTGATATATTATTGTTTGTGTCCTTCTCAATGTAGATTCATTTATTTCTGTGATTTTGGTTCCAATAGAATAATGGCATTATAGACCTCTAGCACCTATTCAAACACACTAACATGAGATAGATTTTTTCAAAAAGAATAACTAGATGTTGACATTAGATTACTTTAATCATTTTTAGACCTTATAAAATAATATACATTGATTATAATTTGTTTAGCAATCTAATTTTATACACATGTATTTCATAGATTTTATTTTGAATTGTTATCTTTTTGCAAAGGACATGTATGTTGGTGTTACTTCTAAGAAGAAAAAAGAAAAAATAAAATGTTGGTTGTAAGATAAAATATAAATTGTCAAAACTTATCATAGATGATGTTTTTTAACATTTGTCATTAATACTTGACTATGAAAATATGCCAAGAAAAAATGACTTAATTGCATTTAAAAATTATAAAACAAATAAAGAGAATTTTGTACTACTCATATTTGAATGTGACATACAATAAATGAGATATCAATACATGAATCATAAGGCAAAACTTAGAATTAAGAAGGCCCCACGCTTATTAAAATTCTGTATAAACATTTCGAAACTCAGTGGCATTTCATTTGTATTAATTTCAGTTTTTATTCTTTTATTTTTTCTATTTTGACTTGATATTTCATTGGCCTGAGCTTTGACAAGTATTAAAATAAAACCTCATAGTGTCCAATAGCAAGGAAGGAGAATTATTTTTATTTGTGGGAAGAGATCCAACAAATGCTGTGCATTGAAATTCGAAGAATAAACAAAGCGAGAGAGAGAGAGACGAGAGAAAGGATATAACTTTAACGTGGATATATAGAGAACAGAGCCGTCTGAAACGTGGATCTTTCAGATTTTGTTTTTCGTTGTACGGTTTCTTCCATCCAAATCATTTTTTTTTAAATTGTGCGCTATAAAATTAAGATAATTTCCTGCTACTTCATCTTTCTTTCCAAAACTAAACTTAAATTCTTATCCATCCTCAGATGAAAACAGAGAAATGTCTTCCCACCTCATCTTTCTATTCAAAATTAAAATTAAACTTCAAAAATATGTTTCTTTGAGCCATTATTAAAGTCCTTTCTTAAAATAGCATTTTGATGCATGGAATGCGATAAAGAATGTAAAAATGTGAACACCATTTTTTTAACAGAATTTTGAACACACAACAGGAAACTATGAATTCATTAGACTGTCATTTTAATAACAAAGTGAAGAAAAAGCCCTTGCAGATCCAAATTAACAATCAGCTGGCAGACTGTCAAAGAAGGCAAGGATGATCCGACGAATCAGCCCACCTTCGTTGCAAGGTTGAAAACCAAGATAAAACAGGAAGTTACTTGGAAATACCCACAACTAATTAGCAAATCAAAACATAATTAAATCGTAACAATATAATATTCTACGAGCTCTCTCCAATTTTAGTATATTGATTAATTGTGATGCGGACCGTCTCCTTTATTACCCCCGGGAGATGTGGGAAGTAGGCGACGCTTCACCAGTTTTCTCTGCAATCAAAACAGAAAATATTACATTAAAAACTAAAAATTTAACGTTGGTTGCTCTTGTACGATCCTTAAAATATTTCTCCTTGCTTCACGTCTGTGAGTAGCATCTAGATGTAATGAGTGTTAAGTGGATCATTCATTATCATGAGAGATGGGTTCTTGTGAATCACTACTCATGAATCATGGATCAATGAGTTTGATTTGAAAACTACATGGTTGAATCCTGATAACAATATCATAATTTGATACGCTGTGGAAGAAACCTCCTACTTATCTATTTCTCCTTGAAGAAAAGAGTACCACTTACAGCACGAGCATATATATTTAAGAAACTTGAATAGCTTACGTGTAAATCAAGACAGATTTATAAAGAATATGGCAGAAACATGTCTATTAATAAATGTTGTCACTTATCCATTCTTTAACCCATCGATCTCCCTGCCTTACATTGACGTCCATAAGTCCTTTGTGAGAAGTGGGTTTATAGGTAACAAGCTTCAGATGAGGGGTAGGCCGAACAAGTAGGGCAAGGGTGGATATAATAAGTATCCAGAAAAACACTACCACAAGGAAACCACGCACAGCCTTCGTTATTATTAACTTACTCCGCTGCTATTGTTCCTTCGTCGTCTCTGTAAATTGCAAAGGAAATCAGGAGTCTTTATAGGCTATTTGGCAGGTCTCTCTTCCTCGTAGAATGACAGTCATATTGCTAACAGAAAAACCTTGTCGCCCTTTGTTTCTGACTAGCTTGTCTTCCTGCACTAGCTTGTCATTATCTAAAACACTTTTCGCCCTTGTCATTTGCACTAGCTTGTCATTATTATTACACCTGCTCTTGTATGGCAAGTTTTGGTCCTTAGATGTAAAGTGATCTTCTGGAGTCGGTTATCTATGCATTATGAACATTAAAAAAAAACTAGTCCATTATCTCACCACCACCATTCCTGGTCCTTTTATACGCGATGGACAAGGGAAAAAGGAAGTACCCCGTTTTCAACATCAACTTTCCAAAAAAACAGGCCCGTGAAGATAATATTCCATTCCAAAACAGCATGGGGTACTTCCATTTTTGGCTTTTCCAAAGGATAATATTGTGGAAAAAACTATTGTCAAGAAAAATAGATCTTTTGAATAGAAGAAGGGAAAAAAAATGACAAGTACTCCAGGTTGAGGGTCCCGTGAAATGGAAATCTTTGAAGTATTAAAGTTTTGTACTGTTGTATGTATGTACAAAGATAATTTTAGTTGAAGTACATATGTATTCATATTCATACTTAACAATATTCAATGGAGTATAGATAATTTCAGATTCATAAAATTGTTATCTTCATTAGCAATTGAGATATATGATTTTAAGAATTTTTCTTAAGTTCACGAATAATTTATTATTTGATATCAATATTTTCTCGTTTGATGTCATATATATATATACTCTTTTTCTTCATACTTAAATCTATTATCTTTTCTAACCATTTAATTATAATATTTTCCAACTATTCTTCTAACTTATAAAACTGAATTTCAGCTTTTTGTTTTTACACCAATTCTTTTACATAGTAATACTTTAATTCTATGCATTTTTCCCTTGCATGAAATACTAGATTTTTAATTAATTAGATTGCTCCACCACCATCATCACAAAGTACTACTATAAGATCTATTACTTCTCTATATCTTACAAAAGTCTTATTAAATAAACTACTTGTATACATGTTGCTAAGGTAAAACAATCTCATTCCCTACTCTTGGTCTACTTGGCAATTTGTCACTTGAGAGGCATAGCCCTTTGGTCCTCTCAAGTGTTATGCTTATCTTTCAAAGATATGGATCTTGAGCTATGGTCAAATGGTTTTGGAGGATTCATTATGAGAGATGTTTAACATGGTTATCTCCTTCAGCATATGAGTTGACATTGTGATGTCATTTATGAGGAGTTTAGGAGATAGTAGTGGGATGAGTTCCTAATATGGGAAATGGATCTAGTTTGGTCTTCTCTTGAGAAGATTACATCCATGTGATTACATGATGCATATGTTGTGTTTGATCCTAGAGATTAAATAGGATGGGTGTTCTTGAGGCTTTTCTTTTGGGGTTGTGGGGGACATCATTCTTGACACAGTTGAGCATTAAGAGGTTTATGTAGAAAGAAATTCTACATGTTTATGATGTGCAAATTTTCTCTCTTTGGACTTGTTTTTCTTCCTGGATGTTTGGATTTGTATGACATTGGAGTTGAGATCATGGGCGGAAATATGGTGATCTTAGGTTTGTGGTCATGTGTTATCACTTGATTTTGGGTGATGACATGGAAGTTCTTTTACCTTTGTCCTTTGATAAACATGGAGAACATGGGAGAGCTTTAGAGACTTGTGGTGAGAGATGTACTTGCAGTAGTTTTTTTGTTATAGGTTATTCATGTCATTGTGGATGGTTCTTGGTACTACATGCATACGCCCTCCATGTGGTGTTATTGGTAGACTCGATGTGTCTTGATGTATTTTTAGACTAGACATTACCCATGCAGTGGGAGTTCCTAGATGTGTCGATCTTCATTGATTGTTTCAACACAATGAGCTTCTAACTATGGTTGATGGGTTGGTTATGTTGTTGGCATGAGTTTATTGATGTTGTGGGTAGCTTTGATGTATAGTATATTGGATGGATTAGCATTTGTTGTGGATAAGTTCATCGTAAGCAACCTCCTGCCATCAATTTGTGGGTTTGCATCTCTTAGATTTGTTAGAAGTTCATGAAATCTTTGTTGATGGATGTTTTCTCCATCTTGTCAAAATATTTTATCTAAGGTAACTATAGTTTTGAATTCCTCCCACAATAACTTTTCCCATCTATTGTTGTCATAAACTCCAGTCTATAATTGATTAGAGGCAACTAACCCAAATCTCCAACCAAAATCATAGACATACTTGAAAGGTAATCGATAAAAGTTATTTTCAAAATGTATACTAATATTATAGTAATTTAGTAAAAAAGAGTTATATTAAATAAATAATGTATAGAATACATGCCTTCATTAGTTATAATGAAATGTATACCTGCAAATTTTATGTGTGAACTTTGTGGGAATGCTTGTCTGAGTCGAGACTCTATATTTTCCAACATTTTTTGACCATGAAGCTCATTTCATCAATCAAAATATATTTTATATGTGATATTTCTTCTTAAAAACTTGTAAGTCTTGTTCCTTGTAGCTAAGAAAAATCTCGTATTGGGATTTTTAATTTTGAATGAGCTGTAGAGGCTCCTACATTGAATGTTACAACTCCTATTGGTGTAAATAGTAGAAGGGGAGAGCAACATGGAATAGCTGCATTTTGAAGAGCTTGACTAATGGCACCAATTAGATATGACTTTCCTATTCCTGTCATTCCTCAGATTATCATGAACAATGACACTCCATTCTGATTTGTATGGAAGTGTGTCATAATTATGTCAAGTGCCTTTTTTTGTTTACCACTAAGGTTTGTGTAGTTGATTCTTTGTGGTATATCATCATGTATGATACATCCATGATCTTTCATGCTACTTATAAAAGTGATTGCTCTAGTTGTGTACTCTTCACCTTGATTTTCATAAGACCAATCTACATGGCTATCAATATCTCTTCTCCCCAACATATCTATTTCAAAGACTTGTATATTTTGACCATGATGCAATCTAGATATGATTTCCCATTCATGCTCTGTGGTATTTTCATGAACAAATTCATTGTCATCATTTTCAAAATCACTATTATTTTCTATAGTTTTTGTTCATTCCACATGCCAAGGATTATAATTGAATGAATCCCACTTTACTACTACGGATTCATTATCATGACCAATATCTATTTCTATGTCACAAAATGGTTTTTACAATAATAACTCTGATAAACAGAAGTGAATCCATTTATCTGACTGACGTGGAGGAATGGATACAAACCTAAGAAAAACTCTAACAATGGATGCACTTTTTCTTGCCTCACATTTGTTCTTTATTTTTGTTTAGGGTTATATATCTATGGTCTAGCTACATCAATTAGTGAGACACCTTCCATAGAACAAGGCCTTTTTTTATATCCATCAATGAGCTATTTTGTCTGGTCTTTATTATTGTCTTCTATATGTACATTTACAGGTTTGAACACCTCACGTGAAACATTTAGATTGACAAATATTTTACTTCTCTCTACTAATGGAAGTTCTAGTAGCATGTGATATGTTTATTGGGCTCCAATGTCTCTTTCTTTAACTGTCTTAGTAAGAAGCCTTGCATATGCTCTTGCAGCTAAATCATCAGGGTTTTCCATATTAGAAAGATGCATCAACATCTAGTGGTATGTTTCTAATATTTTCTCTACTTTTGTTGCATACTTTGCAATATATTTGATCACAACATGTTTAGAAAGAACAGGTTGCCAATCTATATTTTCTCTCCGCAATTGCAATATGTAGCGATCGTATGATTTTACTCTCATCATTTTTGGCTGGCTCAAAAAAAATTCACCCATTTTTGTGTCTTCATATAATTTGGATCCCTCCAGATTCAATGGCCAGGGAGCATTATATTGAAAATAAATATAAACATCTCATCAATTTTAGTACTTGACAATAATATTATATTTCACTTTGATATAAATATTTTTTTAACTTGTTTAAATAGTTATCTACAAACCATTGTTCCTCTCTTTTTTCGTAGGCATGCACCTTCCCTACACATTGCGTGTCGCTCTACACAGTTTAGGTCCTCTTCATAGTCATGGTCAACATCTATCTTTGCAAGTTTCTTGTATTTCTAAGACATGGATGTTGAGAAAGTTTTTGGAATTCTTACAGTTGGAAATACAAATGTACATTAGTTATATCATACACTAAAAAGAGTTTATTTAATATATTGCATGTATACATCCAATTTTTTTAAACATACATGTATGTTTCATTGATTTGGATCTTCTCTAGGATTCCATGCATGCACAATACAATGGAAATATCTTTTAGCACTTTTGTGTTGCTCTTCATTTGACCAATCAATATTGTCCATATTCGGTGCTCCATGCATGCATATGAATCAATGCACATGTGGTGAGCCCCTATGTTGCCACTCATATCTGCACAAGTAATTTTTAACATTCATTCCTTTTTCTAGTATTTCTTTTCTGAATGTTGAATGTCTCAAGTGCATGTAATGTGCAACTATATGAGGATATTCAATGACATTTTGTTTTCACCAATTTTGAGCCTCCCTTGGAGTATTTGGCTATGTTCCTGGCATTGATTCATGCAAATCAAGCTAATACATGTCTACAACACTTAAGGTGAAGAATATTGTAGGAGAACTTATTTGATGAAGCATGTCAATCAGTTCTACATGAAATTTTGTCCAATATGACCTTGTACCCCTTAATGTTGTTCCAAACTACATCAACCTATCAGTTAGATGGGACTATGTCATGTTTTCCATATGCTCACGCAACTCATTGATGGTGATTGACATGTCTCAAAAATTTCCTTTTACAAATATAGTAGATGAATTTTGTGCACGGTGTCTCATTATCATGTTCATCATGAAATATCTAAACCTTGGATGACTATTAAAGTGATGATCCCTATACCACAATAGGTGCTTGAAAAATTCATGCAAATGCACTTGGCTCATCCATGGTTCTAACCAATCACATCTACCATCAGGGAACAATGTTGGAAATGTCATATCAAGTAATCCTTAAGTGACATATTCATTTATAGGAGATGCACCTATTCCTAGCCAATCAATCAATGTTGTTGAATTTTTTGCATCAGGGTTATAACCCATGCATGAATCAATTTCATTTATCTCTAGGAATTAGGTGGTTTAGAAGCCATTGATGTTGTATGCTTCATTATATTACCTTGATCTGTCTCTATGACTAGATCGACAAAGATGATTTCATTTGCATTAGAATCAACTTCCATATGTATTGTTTGTAATCTATTGAAAATATTTTCATCAAAATTTCTTGATAGACCATTGAGAGCATTTTCATCAATTCTAACATCTCAATAAAACTTGTCATGCTCTACTTTGTATTTTAGTGCCCTATACACATGATCTTTATTCACTATAAAGTTATAATTTATGCCACGTCGATCCCTTCTTTGAACAATAATGATTGGAAAACTTTGTATTGAATGTGGAAAAACTTTTGAAACATGTTCCACATTTTATGGAAAACTTATCGTGTGTCCTCCATATTTATACTGACCACCTATTACATGTGTAACTTGTAGTATTGGGCTAACATATGTAATCAAAATTTCTTCTTCTTGAGTCAAATTTGCAAGCTCCTCTAGTTGTGGCCCAAGATCCATATTATTTACAGCTGAAAATCTATGATTTCCTCTCTCTTTTCGACATCTATTGCATATAGGGCCTTTAGAGGTACGATACACTTTCATTCCTAGATAACATTCTTGACAAACTTAACACATGTTTGGTGTTCTAAAGTCATCTAATTGATGTCGAAATTGCATTTGAATTCTATTGAAATCAGTTTGAAGCATTCCATTTGGGTTTGGCATGTTTACTATATTTCCTTCTATAGGTAAATTCATGTCACTTTGAGCTCCATGCTGAGGTGTTTTTGGCACACGTTCTATTGATCTTGAATTTTCACTTTCAAGAGTGAACTCTATATTTGCATCAGGTGGATGAATGTGTCCCTCACTTGGATGGGGATCAACTTGTTGCATTTCTTCTCTTTCAAAATGAGAAAATTGTTCAGATGTTCATTGACGACTATTTCTATTCACATTTGCTTCAATTCTATTTTGAATTTCTAATTGTTCTACTATTACTTCTGCCCTTCTTCTAGCATATCTTTCTCTATCAGCTTCATTACATCTTCTTTTTTGTTCTTCTAATTGAACATCTGACATTTTTTCTCATTGTCATCTTCGATATTCTCTCTGATACTCTCTTTGATGTTGTCTTCTTTTCTCCTATGATTCAAATGTTATTCTTGATTGCACCATGGCTAAAAATATATATTTAAATAAAATTAATTTATATATTTAAGAATATTGGAAGAGAAAAATCAAAATAGAATATAATTTTGACCTCCTCTACCAGCAAATTTAAAGTTAAAAAATGAATCTTAAACTTGGTTTGTTTATTATGTACCACTTTTCATCATCAAGATCTCTCAAATCTTGAAATGAGGGCATATGATGTACATAATTTGTTAAAATTTCTCATGTTTGCAGTAAACCGCACAACTAACAAAGAAAACATAATATTTATGATACTACATAAGAAAATTACTTAATTTTTTTAATAAAATAGTAGAATCAAATACTAAATTTAATCAAGTTTAAACTAAAAAAATAGATACATATATATTATATAATAAATTAAATTATTGATGCAAAATAAATCTTGTACATGTTTTACACTTTAAAATCAAAATTAAATAAAAAACTAATTTTTTAAAAATATTAACTAACATGAATGCACTCCAAATTCTAATTCTAATTCTAACTTTAAAATTATAATTCAAAATCTAATTCTAACTTTAAAATTAGAATTCAAATTCAAATTCTATCTTTAAAATTAGAATTCAAATTCAAATTCTATCTTTAAAATTAGAATTATAATTCTAACTTTAGAATTAGAGATAGAATTAAAAATAGAATTAAAGATAGAATTAAAAATAGAATTGATATAAAATAAATGCTTATTTATCCAAAATAATGAATTAAAGACATTATAGACATTTCAATCAAATATCTATCTTCAATTTATAAATTATGCTTAAAAAGTAATACATATTCTTTATCAATGGTGTCACTACTTCAATCCTAACATTAATGTTGAAAACTTTGCCTCTCAAGCTATATGAACCTTTCTTAAATGCCTAATCTACTTTGGGAATCAGAATTACAAGAGAAATTGGGAAGCACTTGAATTAAAAGTTTGTATAAAGGAAATTAGATGGAGGACCATTTAGATAGTCAATCGAAATCATTTGATAGGCTTCTTATGTGGCTATTTGTCCTCAAAAATTATTTTGTGTTGTAAAATTTAACATTTAGTAAATTTCGCTTCATTTTTTCAACTTTGTGATGGGTTTAATTATCAAATTGGTGATCTATTATTTACACCTCTAATTGAGCTACACATGAGATTAAATAAAATATTATTTAAAATAAATTATTTTTCTAATAAATTTATTTTTATTATATTTACAAAATGAGTGATAAATATGATAATGAGAATTGTGCATTTCAAATAAAAAAGTTTAATTTAAATTTAAATAAATGTTTGAATAAAATTGTAATTATATATTTATAACTACATAATAACTAGCATATAAAAAGATATATTTAATGAGAAAATTGGTAAATAATTCAATAAAAAAATTGATTTAATTTGCATTCATTTTATAAATCTAGATTCAATCTTCAATTTATACCTTTGTCGATATAGATTGGGAAAAATGATATTAAGTTAGTTTTGCAATTCATGAAAATTAATCTAATTTTTCAAAATTTAGATAGAATCATTATACCTCCTTAAAATTCAAATACTAAATTGCAATAAAAATTATTTATTTAATTAATATTATTGAAATTGTCAAACTAGAGATTTTTTTTTTAACCTTTTATAATTTTCTAACATTAACCAAAAAAATATATATATTATTTTATTAAAGAAAAATATATCATCCCAAAAATTTCAATGAAATAAAGTTGATGGTTCATTTTAGCTGAAACAAAGGAAGCTGTTGCTGGCTGCAATAATGCGTATGGACGGACACAGCGAAAGCAAATATGGACAAGACTGTAAATGCGTATCTTCCAGGGATTTGATTATGAAGTTACGAACCCTTCAATCCTATCAAATGACTCAGTGACTGGGATTGTGTGTCAGCGAGTAAATGTGTATAACATATTTATTAAAGTAAACATCTTAAAGTTGGGTACTTTGAGTTTAGTTTCATTGCACTCACCATATGACTCATCATTTTATTCAAAGTTATTTTAGTGTCTAATAAGCTGTTATATTTTTAATGATTGGAATTTAAGTTTGTTGTAAAAGAGTACATTATCTTTTATTTAAAGTTATTTTAGTGTCTAACATAGATGTTATATTTTTACATCAAGAGACGTTTCTTACAAACACAAAATAAGAGATGAGGAAATTTGTGTGCACAAAAATCATACATTAAATTTCAGATGCATAGTAAATCCTCACCACATAAATATATTAATTCCGTTAGAAGATTTGTTTTCAGCATTCAATGAGGATATTGTTATACTTAATGTGTATAGTTACAAAGTTACATCCTCGTGTACCACTTGTGATTTTGACACTTCATCCAATCAATATGATTCTCTAGTTCTATGTAGTTGTCATAGGTGATCTGTCGCAAAATACGAAGTTCTATCCACATTGTATGTTTCGCTATCCCTTATGCCAAACACAAGAATTAATTTTTTTTTGAGTTGTTGAAAGACAACAGAAAGAAAATTCACATATATATTTTTATATATATGTATATACTCATTGGAATTTTTTGGTACAAAAGTTTCAATTTCATTAGAGCATTGGATCTTCTGAATTTAGCTTGTTAAGGCCTTAATCTTGGTGAGATTTCAATGTTCGGTCTTCTAATGGCTTTTGGTTTATGGAATGTCTGTCAACATTTATTTATAATATTATATTATATAGAATATTAAATTATATTATATAATATTATATACTATTTATTGAATATTATATTTTATGTTGTATATATTTATATTATATTATTTATTTTTATATTTTTTCGTATTATTCATATTATTTTTATTAAATTTTTAAATTAATTTAATTTATCTTCATTTTACTTTAAATAATATGATAAAATGATCAATAATATCTTGACGTTATTTATATAGATTATTTAAAGATAGATAAGCTAATTAATAGTTTTTTAAGAGAGTATACTAGCTTTTATTTAAAGTTATTTATGTGTCTAACATAGTTGTTATATTGTTAATAGTTCAAACTTATTTCATTGCAAGAGAGTGCATTAGCTTTTGTTTAATTTTAATAGTTTTGTAAGAGAGTAAATTAAATTTTATTTAAAGTTATTTGAGTGTCTAACATAAATGTTATATTTTTTAATAGTTTTGCAAGAGAACATTAACTTTGAAACTTATTTCAATGCCTAACATAGATATTATAATTTTAATAGTTCAAATTTACTTGGTTGCAAGAGAGTAAATTAGCTTTTATTTAGAGTTATTTAGCTTTTATTTAGAGTTATTTGAGTGTTTAATATAAATGTTATATTTTTTATAATTTTGTTAGTGAGTACATTAGTTTTTTTTTTTTAATTGAAAAAAAGACTTTATTGAAATAACAAAACATTACAGACTGGTAGTAAACTGACAAGTCCAATACAACAGCAACAAATTTTGTTGATACAAACTACAAACCATATCACACTTAACATCTAAAGTAATACAAAACATCATAGGCACACTCCCATTTGCTTCTATTTATACTTATTTTAATGCCCAACATAATTGATACATCTTTAATAATTCAAACCTACTTAATTGCAAGCTTTTAATTAAAATTATTTGAACACCTATAATAGATATTATGCTTTTAATTAAAATTATTTGAACATCTAAAATAAATATTATATTATGATATTGCTATCAAGATTCAACCCTGTAGTTTTTGAATCAAACTCATTGACCCATGTTTCATGAGTAGTGGTTCACAAGAACCCATCTCTCAAGATAATGAATGGTCCACTTAGCACTCATTGCATCTAGGTGATGCTCATAGAGGTGAAGCTCAAGTGGACCATTAATTATTATGAGAGATGGGTTCTTGTGAATCACTACTCATGAAACATGGGTCAATGAGTTTGCCTCAAAAACTACACAATTCAATCCTTGATAGCAATATCATAATTTGACACGCTGTGAAAAATACCTTCTACCTACCAATTGATGAAATATTATATTTTTAATAATTTTGATTGTTAGATTAGCTTTGTTTGCACTTATTTCAATGCCTAACATAGTTGGTAATCTTTTAATAGTTCAAACTTAGTTGTAGTGCCTAACACTGATATTTTGTTTTTAATGTCATGCAAAATCTATTTAATAAGTGCTTCGAGGAAGAAGAGTTACGGTATATTCTAAGTCTGATAAAGATATGGCGATTCTGGCGGAAATTGTAGGGGATGGGAGGAGGTTATTTCAACTCTGGTGTGTAGGAATAATAACTATCATACTCATTTGGGGTTTGCGGGCTCGGAAGCGATCGAGATTTAGAGGGGCTACGGTGTGGCCGGTTCTGGGCGTGCTTCCCTCGTTGCCTTTTCACTGGAGCTACCTTTACGACTGGATAACTCATCTAGTCATTGTGAACGGCGGAACATTCAAGCTTCCGGGCCCTTGGAAATGCCGCCTTTTTACGGCCGACCCTGCAAACATTGAATACCTGCTGAAAACCAGGTACCATAATTTCGGTAAAGGTGAGATTTTCAAAGACACGTTTCGCGACATGTTCGGCGAGTCACTTCTGCTGCAAGACGGGGAGCCTTTCAAGCGGCTCAGTGTGTCTGTCGCCAAGGCCTTCTCATCGCCCGCCTTCCGCAACGGTGTGGCCGCCGCCCTGCCTGCCGTGATGCAGCAAAAGCTTCTTCCCGTGTTCAGCCGCGCATGTGAGAAAGCCGTCCTTATCGAACTGCAAGACGTGTTCCACCGGCTGGCTTTTCACAATGCATGGCTCTTCGGCGTAGGTGTGGAAGTTGATTGCCTGATACCGGGTCTGCCCAAAGTTCCCTTCTTGGAGGCCTTCAAAGAGGCCATGCAGTCGGTCATGTTTCGCCTGCTCATGCCTCCCTTTTGCTGGAATATTTTTAAGGTGCTTTAACGTTTTCTTTGAGCGCCGGCTTCTCAAAGCCAGAGACTTCAGCTACGGCTTCTCTATTCAAGCATGGCAATCTCGCGGGCACGCTAACCAGGACAGCTCTCCTGTGGACAACATCTTGTCGGCCTTCCTTCAGTACGAGGGAGAAAGCGGGCGGTTTTATTCAGACAAAAGAAAGTACGAGTTACTTGTCAATCTCATTATTGCGGGTACGGATACGATTACGCCGGGGCTGACATGGTTCTTCTGGCTGGTAGCGAAGCATCCACTTGTTGAAGCCGAGATTTTAACAGAGCTCCGAGAGATCGTGAAGCAGAGGAAGAGTCCGGACGATCAGGAGCCGTTTTGTTTTAGCTTCGAAGAAGTAAAGCTGATGGATTACCTGCACGCAACACTGACGGAGTCTCTCCGCCTCTACCCACCTGTTCCCATTGAGTACACAGCTTCTGCAGAAGATGATGTTCTGCCCGACGGCACACCTGTGGAGAAGGGCGCGCAGGTTTTGTACTCGATTTACTCGTCCGGTAGGCTGGAAAACGTTTGGGGTGAGGACTGCCTGGAATTTAAGCCGGAAAGGTGGGTGAAGAACGGTAGGTTTGTGAGGCAATCGAATTTCAAGTTTTTAGCGTTCAACGCAGGAGCTCGGCACTGCACGGGAATGGAATTTGCCTACTGGCAGATGAAGTTGGCTGCGGCTTCCATTCTTATTCGTTATCGAGTAAAGATAGTTGATAAGCATCCCGTGCTTCCTAAGTATGGGTTCACGCTTGTCATGAAATATGGTCTGCTTGCAACAATTCACCAAAGAGAAATGGCAGATGGTGAGAGTTGCAAATAAAAATAATCTTGCAAGCTATCGAAGTATCGCACCTAAACTCCTGTGGCAACAGTAGCAGACTCACTTCTTTATGTTATATAGATAATATTGTTGAAGTGAGGCCTTAAATAAAACTCCCTCCTTTATGTTTTATATATATATTTATTGTTGAAGTGAGACCTTAAATAAAACTCCCTTCTCTATGTTATATAATATTTAATATATCAGTACACCTATTCTATATAAATAAGAGATGTTCTAGTTTATTTATACCCATCAATTTAATAAATTTTATTTGTAATTTTATTATTTTTGAATGAAAATAAATATTTTATGTAAGAGATTTTATTATTAAATAATAGTGATTAAATATTAATATTTGTATATGTAAATAGTTATCAAATTTAAAATAAAATGTGAGATTTTTTATTAAATTTCAATCAGTTAACTCTGTTTTCTATATACATAATTAAAATTTTAAAAACATTCATTCATATATATTATGAAGGAAAATTGATTAGATAAATAAATAAGTAGAATTAAAAGAATATAAATTAATAGTCATACTTTAATGTTCATTGATTATGTTAATAGTTATGTGCCTAGTTCACTCTAATAATTTTTAGAGCATAAAAGAGATTAATAGGTTTTAGCAAGAGACCTGTTTAAAACCAGTTTTATTATTTATATAAATTAGTAGCATCAATTAATTCAGTAATCATTCTTTATTTACAAGAAAGAGGTAAAGTATTTTATTGATTGTTTCAATGGATTAGTCAATCATTGTATATAAGTGGTCATCTTCTTTCTCTTGTATTGTACTATGTGTGTAAAATATTCATATGTAAAAATGGGGCATGATCTATGTCATTTTAAGTGATAATTGATGATAACTACACCTTCAGATATCAAAATTCATAAAAAGTAAAGTTTTAATCCCACCTTTATATTCCTTTAGAATTTTAACTTCTTCCTCCCTATTTATATGCTATATATAATTTTCTATGTCACCCATTTTGTTATCACTTTTAACCCCAAATTTATTCCTAAGTTTGTGCATTTTAATTTTCTCCTTGTAGACACTTAAATTTCACCACATCCTATCACCTTTTGATATAATTTTTAATGCCATGTCATCACAACATTACTAATTAATTTTAGTTCTGTTGTTTAATAAATTAATCTAATTTCCTTATTCATCCAAAATAAATAAATTAATCTATTTTCACTAATTAACTCAATGAATTTTATTATTTAGTTCATTATTCTATTTTATTTTAAAATAAATATATTCTTCTTTCTTCATTATCCAAAAATAAATAAATAATTAAAATACTCATGGCTAACTAGTAAATACAAATCAAACTAATCCTACATCTCCACAATTCAATTCCACACTATATCTTTAATTTTCAACAAGGAATTTGACACATATAAACCTTTTATTGTAAAATATTTTAAATGCAAGTTTGTAATGATACAATTTTTATACTTGCAACATGTCATCAATTTTAAGGGATTGTAGGTGGATAAGGAGAAGACTAAATCTATTTAAGATTGGCATCACTTGAAAAATGTAGAATTAGGAGATCATGGAGATGAAATGACAAGCGCAAGTGAACAATTTGTAAATTGTATTAACTTCCCATGTTTAGATTGATTGAATGAGCAATCATAAATAGGAATGAACAAGAAGATCAAGATCCACACGAAGTGGATAGAAGTTGAGTGTCAACTCAGCTAACATGACACCTAACTAGGCTTAAGTAAGCTAGGTGTAAAACTAAGTGTGCACTAACACCCCCCCTTAAGCATTGTTTAGGTGGGAATTAAAAAGATGGGTCATGGCTGTAAGGCCATTTTAGGTACCCACGCACAATGCAAAACTCTCAGAAACAAAGAAAGATAGAAAACTTAGTGGGAAAAAACTATCCTCCAAAAAAAGAGAAAGCGAAATATGTACAAGTGAAAGAAGAAGAAAGATAGAAGGAGGACTCAAGACCCCCCGTGAACCATTTATATCACAAAAGTACAATAATATTTTCTCATAGCTGAGAAAATAATATAAGGTCTTTGAGACCCTCCATCCTACATATCTTGTTGTAGTGAGGCTGAATAGTCGACAAAGGATGTGGATGTACATCCAAGAATGTTCCCCTAGAAAGAAATGAAACAACCTGAAGATGCAAGATATCTCCCCATTCCAGATAGGAATATAGAGGAAGATGTATGAATGATCCTAAACCAAGTTGAAATTGATCCAAGGATGATGGTTCCCATTGTGATGTCTTTGAAGTGTGCTCATGTGTTCCCATGTCAATGCCAAAGGATGTCATAATCAAATTAGGTGCATGCCTAATAGATGAAGATGATGAAAATCTAGAACCATGTGAAGATAGATGTAGAGCATGAATACCCAAAGAGACCAATCGTGATGCAGCTTCATGGAAACCATCATCAAATAGAAGACTGATGTCCTCAATGTGTGCTTCCAAGTCAGCAATGTGAGACTCTCCAAATAGACAAGAAATGTCAAGTAAGATTGTGTACCAATCAAAAATGCTAAGAAGACTAATGTGATCTTGCTGCAAAGAAGTACTCGAAGCTTTCGAAGAAGCAACTGTGAAATCTGATGAAGCAACAATAGGAGGTGGAATGATGACTTCCACTATGTCAACATGACATTCTTCATGATGTGGGATATCATTTGTGATCATTGCAGGATCATGTGGGAATGGAGAATCATTTGAGTCTCCATACATCTCCCAAAGTTTGATCCATAAAGCATGTGGACCCTCAATATCCATGATGACAATCAAAGTGTCATATGGTATAGGTAAAATGATCAATCCAAAAATATGATCATTTTTATTAGTCCATTTATCCTTCTTAAATTGATTACCAGGTTTAGGGATAAGTCCATACAAATGGGGCAAAAGATTGTGATACCTAAGATGTTTTAGGATGCCTTCACACCAAGACTTATAGTTTCCCTTGTTTAGGTTGATTACAAAAGAATAAGTAATATATCCCATGATAAAAAATGTGTCAACAACTCCGTATGATTATCTCTTCCCCCCATCAATTTGACACTTTATAAAAGTAGTGCATATACAATAAGAAAATACAAGAGTTTGTTCAAAAAAACATAAAAAAAACCCTTGAACTTCTTGCTTGATAAACTTTGGTTGTCAGATCGAGTTGATCCTTCAATAGCAGTCGCTCAAATGAGCAGATCTGGGGCGCTTTACCTCCAAACAGTAAGTCAGATCTGCATTTAAATGAGGCAGCAGGGGGCGACAGGAGAACAGTGTGATCTTTACTCAGATTGACACCTTCAATGGATCTACACATTTAAAGAAAACTCCTTTTATTTAACCTTTTACCAATACCAACGCCTTCAATGGAGTATACGCCTTATTGAAAAGAGTGTGGTGCGGACTGGCTTGGACAAAACGCCCCTTTGTTGAATCGGGTCTCCAGGCAAGGGTGATTCGTGTCTTAGTGGAGAACCGGGCCTGCTTGGGTGTGGCGCGCCTTAGAGCAGCACTTTCTTTTCAACGCATCTGGTATCTCCAGCCTTGGCGCGGGCCTCAGAGTGAGGCGAAGGTGGAATGCAGCTAGAGATAGGATTAGCGCCTCCTCCAAACTGCTATCGCTTTCTTTAATGCGCCTCCAACGTCTTCAACAGAGGTTACGCCTCCTTCAAACTACTATCGTTGTTTCCAACATCTTCAACAGAGGTTATGACAGCAGAAATTATGCCAAACCTCATATTATAGACGCTTTACCATCTTCTGTAGATTATAAACAACAAAAATGGAAGAAACTTAGTCAAATACAATGAAATTCATTCTATTTATGGCTTGAAACTACCTCCTCCAGCTCTGATACCATGTAGAATTAGGAGATCATGGAGATGAAATGACAAGCACAAGTGAACAATCTGTAAATTGTATTAACTTCCCCTATTTAGATTGATTGAATGAGCAATCATAAATAGGAATGAACAAGAAGATCAAGATCCACACGAAGTGGAAATCAAGATCAAGATCCACACGAAGTGGATAGAAGTGGAGTGTCAATTCAACTAACATGACACCTAACTAGGCTTAAATAAGTCAGGTGTAAAACTAAGTGTACACCAACAAAGAATCTAGCATAGTTTCAAGGATTCTTCAACCTTTGTAGTTACTATTAGAAGTTTTCTAAGAGATTCTCTCAAATGGCCACCCCCTTAACCAATCTACTAAAGAAGGGAGATTTCCATGGATTGAAGTAGTGCAATGAGATTTTGACAAAATGAAAGAGCTAACAAGCTTGTCTCCCATGCTAGCTATTCCTA
Organism: Sequoiadendron giganteum; assembly: GCA_007115665.2. Taxonomy (NCBI): domain Eukaryota; kingdom Viridiplantae; phylum Streptophyta; class Pinopsida; order Cupressales; family Cupressaceae; genus Sequoiadendron; species Sequoiadendron giganteum. The sequence goes on from CM021103.1 coordinate 486,096,570, forward strand.
ATTTTTCCCTTTGTCTTGGAGTGTGATACATCTAAAGATGGAACTGAGGTAGTTCTCATGTAGAACAAGCACTTAGTTATATTTGAAAGTCATAAAATCAAGGAGATGGAAAGGCAATTATCTATTTATGACAAGGAGATGTTGGCCATTATTCATGCATTGACCAAGTTTAGGCAATACTTGGTTGGTAGCCAATTTGTATCAAAAAAAATCACAATAGTTTGAATTAGTTTCTTAGTTAGAAGGATAGGGATGAATGGAAACAAAAGTGGGTAAGAAAAATTTAAGAATATGATTTTGACATTGAGTATTTTAAAGGAGAAAAGGTGTTATTACTAATGTGTAATCCAAGAATCCAAAATTTTTCTTGATATCTCATTTATTTTTATAAGAAGACATAAATCATAGTAAAATATACCAAGAATGAGTTCAAAACTAATATAAAATTGAAAAGGAATCTATTGGATGATAGGTTCACTATATCCAAATTTAACTCATTCTCTATAAAGAAAGAGTTTATTTTGTGCCAGAATAAAGAACTAAGAAAAGGATTTTAAGAGAAATTCATGGTACTCCCTTGATAGGTCATCCTAGGTACTTGAGGAACTCTAAGAAAATTAAGGAGAGGTTTGCATAGAAAGTGTGTTTCCTTTAAAATGCTACTTCTAATGTCAGATGCTAAACAAAACTAACGATGCAATAACAAAAGCATTAACATTAAAAGAGGACACCTCAATAAGATTAGCCTAAGAAAATGATGAAACAAAGAAGTAAGATAAAACAATTGATGATTGAAGTTGGTTATACCTTTCCTTTGCTGCTCTTTCCTTGGTTGGCCCTTTGATTCTTGAATAGTTGTGTGCTCCTTGGATGGCAATGGAGTTGAATGGATGCAATATAAATGAGAATGCTAAGTGCTATGATAGATGAGAGCTCAAATGACAAATTTGCAAGAGTTTTGTTACAAAAGACTTGATCCTCAAAATGAGGGAAATGAGGGGGTATTTATAGGCTAATAGGAATTCTCTAGAGAATTCAACGGTTGGGATTGATCCAACAAGATCAAGATGAAGGGCTATGGTGAGTTGAGGACTCACAAGCCCTCACATCTTGACATGCGAAATGTGAGATGTCTTAGGGTGGAGTGATGTGGAAATAAGGTGGAAGAGAAGTACATGAGGTGGATGAAGGACAAGTACCTTGGGGGATGAGAAGATTCGTTGGAGGAATAAAAGTGAATTAAAAATTCACAATGATTGGAAGAATCTAGTGAATAAAAGAGGGTCTCCAAAAAGCTGGAGATTTGTCACATGTGGGTGATGTGACAAGTCCAAGGTTCTAGAAGCCCTTGACACATGTGAAGTGACAAGTCAAGGTTTCTAGAATCTTGCATGGGGATGGGGAAGACCTTGGAAAGACAAAAGTGAATTAAAAATTCACATGGGAAAGAGAGGAGTCTTGGGCAAATAAATGTGAATTAAAAATTCACATGGGGAAAAGAGTCTAGGCTAAAAAGGGTAAGTGGGAAGGTTGACTAAGCCAAATGTGGCTAATGATTCTAATTAATGTTGTGCAAACACAGGATTAGGATAATTAATAAGAGATTAGGGACAAGTGGGTATTTATGGAGGATGTGACACTTAATCTTGATTAAGTGGTGCACATCCTAATCATAGATTAATTAATTTAATCTAGATTAAAAGAGGGTTATGGAGAATGTGACAAGGAGAGAGAAAAGAGGAATTAAAAATTGGTTTTAATCCAAATAGGTTAAATGACTAAATTAAATAATTTGTCATGTTTATTTAATTTAAAGAAGACAAGGGGGTAAGGTAAAGTATTTAATTTATTTAATTAGATACTTTAGGAACCTTAAGCAGAAAATGAAATAATGATTAAATAAATTATTTAATCACTATTAATGAAATAGATGAATAGAATAGACGATTTTGATCATATAGAAGTGATCAAATTTGGATGTCTACAGAAAGGACTCAAGGATGATTCCATTATGTAGTTTTTCTAAAAAATAAAATAATGAAAATAATCCCAGTATGACTTGGCATCCTTTACCCATTTTAGAGAAAAAAGTGAGAGTATTTAAATGGATTCCAAATTACAAGACTTCACAAAGTCTAATGTAAGGACTGTATATATGTGGTTATGGATAAGATCACAAAGTATGCAACCTTCTTTATTATTTCTTGATATTTCAAGGCACTAAAATTTGTTAACTTGTTCTTCAAGGAAGTGTTTAGGCTTCATACACTACCTAAGAATATTTTAAGTCATAGAGATAGTTAGTTTTTGAGCTTGTTTTGGTAAGAGATCTTTCATTTTATAGGAAATAATCTCATGTCTAATACTAGATGCCACCCCCAAATAGATGGTCAAATTAAGATTATGAATAAATGGGTAGAAGTCTATATAAGGAATTATTGTATTGGTGATTAGAAGGCATAGAGAAAATGAATTCATCTAGGGGACTATTATTATAACACTGCTTATCAAATATCTATTAGGATGCACCCTTTCATGGTCATGTATGATTATGAAGCCTAAATTTTTGTTGACCAAGTGGTTATTTAAATAGTAGAGTCCTAAGAGTAAGTGATTTGATCAAGAAAATCTAAGACATCTTGAAGTCACTCAAGGATAATATCCAATAGATGCAAAATCAACGAAATATATACAAATCATCACATGATAGAGAGAGAATTCAAGGTCAAATATGCATTGCTTATGAGGTTGTAACTGTATGCACGTAAAAATGGTTTAGAGTACAATTAATTAAATACTTGTTATTTAATTAATAAATTCTAATTCTTCTACTAATATAAATAAATTGATAAATTTATTTATATGGTTCATTGAACCTTTAATTAATCTTTTTTCAAAAAAATCACTTTCTTCTTAAATTAATTAAATGCGCAAATTTAAATAATTTGTCATTTAGATGATTTTCCTCCTCCATTTAAATTTGAATTTTTAATTCAAATTTAGCACATGTCTCCATATTTCTTCTAACCACCTCCAACTTATCCTCCACCTCATCATATGCCACACAATTTTATTTATTCCTAATTTTTAAATTGGGAATATTCTCTCCAACCTCTCAACCTCGTAACTTCTTGGGAGACACATGGCTCTTTCTGTTAAATGATTCTCTTGGACACTTGGAAGATTGGCTCTTCCAAATGGAACAACCTCTATGAATTCCTCTAACCTCTTTGTGCTCAATCATCGATGCCTCAAGATCACGATCGCGACTTTCCACCTTTGCCTCCTCAACCCAAGCTTGGAAAAATCTATAAATAGAAGGCATTTCTACAACTTTTCAGATATAGAATTGGATTACAAACTTATGTTGCAGAAATATTAGTACAATTTGAGAAAATTGTAGTGAGCATTTAGCATTTTAGCTCATTTAGTATTATCATAGCAATTTCAATCTTAGTGTCTTAGTTATTGCATCTTTTATATAGCATTACCATTAGAATTGCACTATCAATTTTAGCATCATTTGAGTATATCAACACTCCATCATAGATCATTCAACATTTAAGCATCAAAAATATAAAATACAGTGATGTAGGCATATAGTTTGCATTACATAATATATATTCTCATTTCTTAGGTTGTCATCTTTACATATTCATGTGCGACATTTAACTAGATCTGAGAGCATGAATTCAAAGGTCCTTAAGACTAAAGAACCATGGAATGATTTGAAAGGATAGCCGTAGCAATTTAATTCAGTTATTTCAATTCCTTTTAATTAAAACATTTCATGGATATGTGTGTTTGATTTTACTAAATAATCTCACCTACACTTTTAAAATCACATAGTAACCATGTAGCCAATCCTCCCTATAGATACGCGGATTAGAAAAGATCAAGCCTCATTTTTATGGACCTTACAAAATTTTGAAGTGGATTAGTGAAGTTGCATATTAGTTGGATTTACCTAAGGATATTAATAAATTCATAATGTATTATATGTGCCATGTCTCAAATGGCTACCTTAAAAATAATGTTTCCTTCATTATATGAAGAAGGAAGATGAGAGGTAGAGACTTCACCACACATTTGGTTTGATGGAAGAGCCTTCCTATTGAAGGTGCAACTTAGGATGAGCCATAGATTTTGGAGCATCCAAATTTGAAATTTTTTGAGGGAAATAAATTTCAAGCAAGGTGGACTTGTCATGTACTCTTTTTGAAATAATTTAGTTATGGACCAAAATTCCTATTTATTATTTCCAACATCCTCCCTAGGGAAATTTTGTGTGTATGTTCTTCCTTTTCTCCCCTCATCCCCCTTAATGTCCCTAAAGTCTCTAAGTTAGATACATGACTAGTCTTTTAAGTATTTTTCAATCATCTATTTTCACACCTCCTTTTCCTAGCATGTATTTCCACCTAAGTCTATTTTTTCTTCAATGTTGTACTTTCAAAATTTTCCACCCCATTATGCCTTTCATTTATTCCCTACCAAAGTGTTAGAGTTTGCCTTCCCTAAGTACCCTTCCCACATCATCCCTGACTTCTAACTCCTAACTTGATATTTTAATTTATTAAATTTAAAATTGTAGCCTTATCTTTACTTAGGTACATATTTATTGTCAATCTTGACTCTAAGTCTCTATTTATAACTAAATACATCTCATTAAATAGATAATTGCATTCAAGCCTTTATCTAATTACTTCTTCCTAAGCATATCTAATCTTTGACACATAGTAACTTCTAGCATATGGCATATCAATGTTGGAGGTGTAATCATATCTTAAACATGGTACTAGGTGTGATTTTTCCTCAATCCATAACATTTTACACCATCCTACCCCATTAAGACTATTTTTTAGACTTTCCCTCTTTTGTTTACCTTGACGGTATGAGCTCCTTGTCATCCCAAATCTTCAAATTTTCATGCTATTATCATTTCTCAATATTCACCTCACCTACCTCCAAGAACATCTCAAAAAAATCATTAATGCTCAATTCTAATACCATAACTTCTAAAAATGTCTTCCCTTATTCCCACAAATATTATTTAATATTTAAGGCAAAGATTAATATTAATGCTCAATTCCTTTCAAGTACCACTCTACACATGTGAGCATGGTAATCTAAGCAAAAATGGCACTTGATAGGAATGAGCATACTTAGGGGTATACCATTCTTTTGTTTGAGTAATTTAATTTAGATTTAAACATTCTTTATACGGTTATTAAGGATCAAAAGTCTTCACGAAGGGTTATCATTGAGTATAAATAAAAAAACTAAGTAAAATTATTCTAAACCATTATGTTTGAGAAACCATATCTAAGGACAAAAACCTTCAAGTCTTCCAAAGATTAGAGGATGAAAAATATTTAATTTTACATGTCAAAGAACACGACCCATTTTTTTGGAAGGACAATCTCACTCAAAGGTCATATTTGAGTTTCCATTACAACAAATTCCCATGAAATTTAGTTTGTCAACTTGTAGGTTGTAGCAGATGCAAGTATTATATTCTTCAATAATTGTTATGGTGGTGAGATGGATGTCTTTAATATTATTACAACTATTCTAATTTGAGTCACACATTTTTTATCATTGTGTTCATTTTTTTGAAATGTATCGGGCATGTGCAGGATCATTATGGGCCAAAAAGTGGCGATATGAGAAAAGTAACATTTTGCACTTGCCAAAAAATGTGGAAATCTCAAGTTGACTTTTTTTTTGGTTGGGTGTCAGTACATTGCTCTATAGCAATGCCCAAGCCTAAGTTTTACAAATCAGATATTTGATTTGACCGATTTTTAAAAGTAAAAAAATTGGATATCTGATTTGGGGTCAGGCAATATAAATAGAAAAAAGTTCATTTTGAATTCATTTTAACTCTTTGAAATGTCCAACAACTCAAACGGTGACAGTGGGCACAAATTTGATATTCATTTTTAGCTAATATCCAAGTTGGAAGGTAAGTCTTTGGTTTTTTTTTGTTTTAATTGATTTTTGTTTGAGTTTTGTATAATTTTAACTAGTTTTTAACATATTTTTATTAAAAATTAGGGTGTTTTACAGATATTTATTAAAAACTAGCATTTTTTACACTAATTTTATTTATATTGTGTAATTTCAATTAGATTAATTAGTTTTGAATTTCAATCAGTTCTATGGATGAGAATCAAAACCCACAAATGACAAACCCTCCACCACCTCCACACCCATCAATTGAAGAATTAATTGGTGAAAAATTAGAGCAATTGAGGGGTATTTGTGATGTTTATAAGACAATCCCTCGATTAAGGAATATGACAAACACATTTTCAAAAGAAATAATTAAAAATATAGAAACCCTCTCCAACCAACATAATTCCTTTCTTTCGTGGCGAGGAAGCATGAGGGAATATTACTCCTATGGATTGTCTTACGAAGATGTGAAAGATCTTGGAATAAAAAAAGCCCAAATAGCCTCTTTATTTATTAACCCCTGCACTAGTCTGTCAGTTAATGTTAATAAACCAAAACTTTCTATAAAATGGTGCATGAATAACGACATTGCAAATAACTTTTGGGATCATTGGTGCATGGTTTTTGATAAACCACCCAACAACAATAGTGATGTACCATTTTACTTTATTAAAAAATTATACGCTAAGTTTGTGTTAGGGAATCATGTCAATTACTTTGACATTAAACCCTTCCAGGGCATAGGTGGAGGTATGCCCCAGAATAGACCAGGGGCAGTTAGAGTAGTCCAGAGCCCATATGTTCCCCCTCCTCCCATTCCTTAGCCACCTCTAGTATGTCATCCAGATATTATCGAGGATGCGGCCACACAGACTATTCAAGCTATTCACTCTTTGAGTGATTCATTTCCCGTACTGCTTCAGTAGCTCAGCCACATGCTAGTGATGTTGGTGATGGATCAAGTGTTGTTGCATCATCCTCCTCAAGTCCACATATCTGTGTGCCACATACTTGCACTATGTGCCACCAGATATGCTTGGGTCCTCTTGTATAGCCTGATGAGCGTCCCTTAGGCACATCTGATTATGACCTCCATAATGTAGACGTTATAGGAGATAAGACGTAGGAGATTGGAGCACACCCTGCAAAGTCCTCTACTGTTAGAGAAGAGGACGTTGGAATAGTTACACAGGTAAGATTTAAGTTGTAAATTCATAACTTGCATTTATTTTTGAATGAATATTAATAAGAGATAGTATCAAGTACTAATATTTATTTGCATGGTCTATTTAACAGTTGATGTTTGAGGAGGAGCTTAGATAGGTTACTAATAGCACCCTCAAGGCCATTTCATTTGGCCTCAACATGCATGTGGTATATATTTTTGCACTCACTCGTTTACATTTTTTATTATATACTTGCTTGTCATTTGAATTGTCATTAATGATATTATATATATTAACTTATATGTTTATCTTATTTTCCTATTGTAGGAAACACCTAGAGCGAGCGAGGTGTAGCACTCTCTAGACTTTGGAGGCACAATGGTAGATAAGGGAAAGGTAATTGAACTCAAATTCGATTGAATTAATTTTTTTAAGATCTTATAGTGATTATACATACATCAACATAGATTGGTAGTTTCATATACTTGTCATTTTTATATGTACAGGCAGTTATGAGCTACACATCCTTGTTGACAAGTGTCACAATGTCTGAAGGAGTAGGTGTTGGAACACTTGAAGGAGTAGGTGTTGAAACACCTCAAGGAGGAGTTGTCGAAACAACTAAAGGAGATCAAGAAAAAGAGACATGCCTACAGAGGTATGTGTTTATTTTTATTTATTTTTGGTAAATATGTTCCTATTACCGACAATTGTATGCTAACCTATATCAATTTTATGTTTTTGTTCACATATATAGATTGGCACTGCAAAAGTTGATATGATTGTTTCTTTGAGAGGGGTATATTCTAGGACTCCTGACAATTTGAAGAGACATATATATGAGGTAATCAAGATTTCAATTTTAGAGTTCAATTATAATTCAATGTATATTGATTTTGATGTTAATTATTCGATTTTAAATTATATAATATAACTAATCTCAATTATGGTTTGAATTTTTCTTGTGCAGTTTCCTTCAAAGCCAAAGAGTGCTTCAAAGAGGCTCCATTTTGATGATCCACCAGTAGTTTAGGATGAGATAGACATTATGGCATGTATATTTTTAATAGATATACAGATGCTCCATTTTGATGATCCACTAGTAGTTTAGGATGAGATAGACATTTTGACATGTATATTTTGAATAGATATAGAGATGGAAAATGCCACATTTTGTAAAATTTTTATTGAGTTGGTGTTGATGCCAATTTTGTATATGGACATACACTTGATTATTGGATAATTTGATATATAGAAGTTGAGAATTGAAATAATTTGTTCCTCATGTGCATGTTTAAACTGTTCAAAAATTTAATCTTGAGCGATGGTTAAATATCAATGTACAATAGCATAAAAAATAATGGTTATATTATATAGTTCACAATAAAAAATAATGAATAACATGGTTAAATTATATCATATATTGCTTAGTTATATTGTGGTTACATTATATAGTTTAAACAACTTTAAAGACAAGAACAATGGTAAAGTTTAACATTTAAACTTTAAACTTTAAATGTACACAAATGTCATTGTCTCACACTACATGATGTTTTTGGGTCATTAGGGAGTCATTGGTGTCATTTTGTGCATTACAATGAGGAAGTTGCAAAGTATTGCAAAATATGAAAAGTTGTCATTAAGAATGCCAAAAGGTTGTAAAGAGGAAGCCCAACAGTCATTTGGGTTTGAAAAGTAGTTGTAATTGTTGAATTTGGTGGGAAAACCTTTAATAGGCTTGTGAACTCGAAGGGATGGTTGGAGAATTTTTTCATTGAGAAAAAGCAATAAAATTTCATTATTTCCTTGCAATTTCCTGAGTTTTTCCAGAATTTTTGAAGTTTCTTTATGTTGTATAGTTTCATACAAAGTAATCTTGCACTCCAATGGATTGAATTCGATGGGCACCAGGGTTAACCTCACCACAAACTTGGGTTAACCTTAACACCTACACTTGACCAATTGACCTCCATTTGTGAACTTCATGTGCTTAGGTGCACCTGCACCATACAACCCTACATAAAAAGAACTCATGTCACATTAGTTGTGTCTCACACCAGTTCCACCAAGCTTTACACCTACCCTCTGGTCTGCAAATCTCCTTCCTTGTTTCATAGATAGTGATTCCACAATCTAATCTGCATCCTTGACATTGCTTTCACTTGAATAAGTCACCATCGGGTGAACCAACAAAAGTGGTTTACAATTCAAGTGAGGAAGGAAAACTTCCAAAAAACTCACCCATGCAAAAAAAAATCATTTTGAGGGGTTCAAGCGAACTCAAGGTTCGAATGAACCCAAAAGGGGTTCACTCGAACCCCTTTGCATATGGGAACCCACACTTCCCATTGTGGAGGGTTTGTTCAACCCCTGTTCAAGAATCTAGGGTTCGAAAGTAAACCCTTGGGGGTTTCCCACCTTCCAACCCTTTGACACAAAAAGACTCCAGATTTTCGCCCTTCGAAGCTCGGGTTGAGGATGAAAATGGAGGAGAATTCATAGACCCAACTGGAAGATGGTAGTCCTTAGAATGAGCTATCCAATGAATATAATTTTAATATGTTTTAGTTTTATTATGTATGTGTTTTTTTAGTTTTATTAAACATAGGTTTTCCACCGAAAATCAAGTTCTTTGTTCTACACATGTGGAAAAATAGCAAATTATCAAAATAAAATTTTTTAAAATATTTTTGGGCTAGGTATTGATGTCCTTGATCCACTCAAAAAAATAAAATTGAATTTTGATACATACAGAAAAAGTTATGTTGTATACGGTCCACCTATGTCTGAATTGTAATTGGTTTGACTTTGAAACTTGATTAAGGAAAAAGTATTCAATAAAACACTATAAAACCAAATCAAAGTGTTAGATATCATATTTAAAAATCTAAATTCGAAAAAATTATAATTTTATCCTTCATAAAAAAAAAATTATGTTGTATACAGTGAGCATCACTCCTTAAAAATGTTGTTTTAAAAAAAAATAGTTTTTGAAGGAGATTGAAAACTAAGTGCAATTTGATTCCAAAAAAAAATGAAAAAATATATTTAGAATCCATAAAAAAAACATGAAAAATTACTAGTTTTCATCATCTTCAAATTCCTCATGGTTTAGCTGCTATAGGAGCCCGAAAGTGAAGATTTACCTTTAAAAAATTAGTTTGGTGTCCAGTTTGCCCAAACATTGTAAATCAATATTGTGGGATCACCCTCTTTGCATTCCAACCTGATGTTTTTCTTCTATCAACTCCTTGATCAAAACCAAATGATTTTTCTACCTTTATGCCTGTAATCAAACTCTTACCAACAGTTGCTTGAACTGTCTTCCCCTTTATCATAGCTTCATGCTTGCATCTATCCTTGGGTTCTTGTTATTTTTGTCCTTTCATCCTTGTCATCAATCCTCTTATCTTACCAACAACAAGTACCTTTGTACCTACTATACCTCCAGAACCTTCATGCTTTGCAACATTCTTCCCAACCAATGGACACACAATGGACCCTATCATGACATTAGCATACCAATTTACTACCAACTCAGTCCTCAACCTATGTCAACCTTCACACCTGCTATCAGAGTATTTGCAGACTTCAAACTAACCATCTTACTTGAAGTTGTTTGTTTGAAGTTGCTTGTTTAAGGTTGTAGTTAAGGGTTTGAGGGTCAGAATGTATTAAGAGGCCATTCCTCCTTCTGTTCATGCTATGATTCGGTGGAATGGGCCTAGTTAGAATATGATTAGGTGTAGGAATATATATCTATTTGTGGCAAAGACATTTGGTGGAGATTTCCATGTTGCCCCTATGAAAAAAGCATGAATTTACGCCTAGGAGGCATAGCTTGAAGTATAAAATTAAAGCAATAATTTGGAAGAAGGTTAGAACCTAGTTGTTTCATTGTTATCAGGTGGAGTTTTATGTGATAGAAGGTCTGCAAAGGTAGGGTAGGTCATTTGGATGTTTGGGCTTGAAGCCCTAGTTGAACAAAGAGTGAAAATGGGTGAAATTGAGAGGTTTTAAGAAGGAAATGTGTGAGAAATTTGGGGGCAACATAATTTGAAGGTGAATTAAGTTTGTGTAGGGTGAAATAAGAATGTTTGGAAATATTTTGACATTGAATGAGGTCTAGAGATGGGTTTTTCAATAAACCCTTTCTTATTTGGTGAAAAATGAGGGTTTCATGAAAGAGGGTCTTAGCAAGCGATGTTTGACTCAGTGGCTAAAGAATTTGTGGTTTTGGAATATAGATTATCAATCTTGAAATATAGATTACTATCAACAGTACCTTTGTTAAATCCAAGCTTCAGCAAGTACTTATCCAATCTGGCATACCAAGCTCTAGGGGCTTGCTTGAGTCCAATATATAATGCTTTCTTCAACCGACAAACCATATCTCCTTGATCAGTCAATAGAAATCCATCAGGTTTCTCAATATACACCTCTTCCTCTAATTCATCATTTAGAAACGTTGACTTACATCCATCTGATAATCTTTGTAGTTTTTGTAAGCAGCATCAGCAAGAAATGGTCTCATAGCTTCAATTCTAGCAACAAGAGCAAACGTTTCTTCAAATTCAATTCCTTCCATCTGAGAGTATCCTTTGCATACCTATCTTTCTTTGCTTTTGATAACTTCACCTTATTCATTCAGTTTGTTTCTAAAGACCCATTTAGTTCCAATTACATTTTTTTCTTTAGGTCTAGGAACAAGAATCCATGTATTATTCTTCTCAATTTGTTGTAGTTCTTCTTTCATTGCTTCAATCCAATGTTCATCTTTGCATGCTTCATTGAAATTACTTGGCGTAGCCTTCGAAATTAAACAGTATTCTTTTGCAATTCTTCTCCTAGTCTGGATAGCTTTGTCCTTATCTCCTATAATATGATTTTTTGAATGATTTAATCTCACATACCTTGGAGTCTTAGAGTGTTCTTAAATTTTAGGCTCTTGTGATCTCTCTTATGTACTTTCACTAGTCTCTCCTTCTTCTTGATCTTATTGATTCACCAGAATGATCTGAACTTGATTTGAAGTTTAACTCTTGTTTGTATTGTCATTCTAATCATCAGAATCATATCCACAAGTTTTGGAGGGTCTAGCAATGTCTTCATCAACCTTAACATTTGCACTTTCAACCATTTTCTTCAATCTCTTGTTGTAGCACCGGTAGGCCTTAATCTTAGTAGAGTAACCAAGAAAGATTCCTTCATCACTTCTAGCATCAAAATTTCCTATATCTTTGTCTCTTCTGATATAGCATTTACTCCCAAAGATTTTGAAATATCTAATAGTAGGCTTATGACAAAACCATAGCTCAAATGGAGTCTTACCAGTATTACCTTTGATGTGTACTTGGTTAAGGATATAAATAGAAGTACTCACAACTTCTCTCCAATGGATATGAGGGACATTTCCTTCCAACATCATAGTTCTAGCAACATCTTGAACTGTTCTATTTTTCCTTTCCACAACTCCATTCTGTTGAAGGGTCCGCAGTGTAGATAATTGTCTCTTTATCCCATGTTCTTCACAAAAAGAATTAAACTTACAAGAAGTAAATTCACCACCTATATCTAATCTCAGTCACTTAATCTTCAGACCTATCTCAGTCTCAACCATAGCCTTAAAGATCTTGAACTTTTCTAGAGCTTCATATTTCTCCCTTAATAAATTAACCCACATCATCCTAGAGTAATCATCAATAAGCAACATGAATTAATTGTAACCTTGTAGACTTATGATTCTAGTAGGACCACACAAGTCAGTATGCACAAGCTCCAACAATTCATTTGAACAATGTTGTTTGCTCCAAAATGAAATTCTAGTTTTTTTTCCTAACTGACATTCCTTGCATATGATATTAGTAGGATTCACCAACTTAGGAAGATCTCTCACAGCCTATGAGGAACTTATCTTGATAATATTGTCAAAGTTTACATGACACATTCTTCTATTCCACAACCAGCTTTCATCAACTTGAGCAATCAGATTAAATCCATCTGAAGAATTTGAACTGAGAAAGTAGCATCTGCTAATGCTTGAGTACAGTTCTAGTTAAGCACATGAACACTTCTTCACTTTCTTTCACTCTTCTTCACACTCTGCTCTACCTTTGAATGATCTGAACCTTTTTCATAGATAGCACTCTCACACTTTTCATTTCACACACATACCAAATGAAGAAACAATCACTTATATATATCCGCAACAAGAAATTACATTGCTTTATATCGACTTCAACAAAATAATAGAATGAATGCAAACATCGGCCCAAAACAATAAATATTATCAATGCGAATCAACCAAGGTTGGCCACAACATGGTAGAGACCAAAAACAATGTTCTCAAACACAAAGCGCCTTCAAATATTCTTCCTCGAAGATCCACAACATGCTTCAAACACCTTGTCGGACATGAATATGAAAAACATGAACATGCAAGAGAAAATATCGGATCACGAGCACAATTATCAATGCGAACATGCATCATAGATAGAACATGATCTAGAAATGTCCATGAACACTATAGTAACATACACAATAGCTCGGATTATTAGATACACGCTATCTTCTTCCATGAACACCATTTGTAGTAACAAAATAACTGTCAGAACATAGAAACTTATAACTTGCTCAAATCTTCATGCTCACCTCTGGAACTTTCAGAGTACAAACTAGATAGGATTGAAAAAAAACCCATTAATCTACAACATCTCACTATCAACATTCTGAACTTTCTACCATACTGATCTTTACTGCTTCACAAACAACCTATAACATAGTTTATTACAATTTTCTCAATATCCTCGACATATATAGTCTTAAAATACATTAATGCTAATAGTTTTGACATCAATGACAACCACATATCATCAACTCGACCACAACATCCAACAAGCCTGAGGTTCCATTAGCCTAGAGTGAGCGCACCTGTCATTTGCATATGGACATTGAGTTCTACTTGTGAACATTCTTGGACAAATAGCTAATACGTGTTCCACATCATGTTAGACAGTTGAAGCTTGATCCGCCTCCCTTTCCTTTATGTCTTTAATGTTGTATGATTGAGTATCTCTGTTATTATTGCATACATGTGTTCCTTGAATGTCTATTTTAGTGTGACTTTGACAAAGGGTCATCCTCTCACTAAAGTGGGGGATAAATGTAGTGTAGAAAAATGTATCACTTCACATTTTCACACCTAATTTGGAATTAATAATAAAATAAACTTAATTATGTCTTAATTTAGTTTTGTAATATGTATTTTACATATTCACACTAAGTTTAGGGCCCTATTAAATAAAATGGACTTAATTGTGCCTTATTTTTGGTGTTATAGAGTGTACCTCTTTACACTTTCACACTTATTTAGGGTTCTTTTAATTATTTAAGCTTAATTTTCCTTAATTGGCCCCTTTAATTCAAATCCAAGCCTAATTAATTATGTATTTTCTAAAGAGGAAACCTGACATTCATTAATTCCTAAACATAACACTTCTCATTGAGAAATGTGTGTCCTAGGTGAGTGACCTAGGACCCATTCGCCCATGGGCGAATGGGTCCTCACTTAGACCTAGGACCTAAATTTAAATTATGTTTTTGGTGGTATTTTAACATATTCAAATCCATATTCACATGTCAACTTGTGTTATTGTAATTTTTGGAAATTAATGTTACATACTATAAATATAAGGTCATTTCACCAAGTTTCATCTAAGATTTTCACGCTATCAAATTTAAGTTATCTTAAGATTATTTCAAGAGAATTTCAAGAGCATTTCAAGGCATTCAAGAGCAGATTTAGTGAAGAATTATTGCAGCAATCAAATTCAATTTTCATGTCAAAGTCTTCTTGCATTATGCATGTTATTGGAGATAATATTTTAATGTAGAGTTCTTGATCCATTCAAGCATTCAAGGAATTTTTTCAAATCAAGTTTCAGAATCAAGATCCACATCTGTTGAAGCTATTTCATGCTAGTTGTAGATCTACATTCCAAGGTTCACTCAAGTGTTTGGTGAGTTGTGACATAGATTTGTTCATTCATCATTCCTTTCATGCTATTTAATTTCATTACAATGTTTAATTACTGTGAACCCCAATTTCATACCTACACATAAGTAACAAACAAACATATTATTATATCAATATGAAAGTTGAAACAAGGATCCCCCATGAAATCCTTTCACAAATCTTAAAATAGGAAAAACAAGAAATAAAACATGAAAAGCTACAACAATCCTAATTAAGCATGTGTCTGTCGCAATGGCATTCGTTTTCCCATCTATTTCACATTTTAGGTCAGTCCTTAGGCGTCCGTCACAATGGCATCCATCTGCCCATCTATTTAGGCATTCGTCGCAATGGCATTTGTTTGCCCATCTATTTCACATTATAGGCGTTGTCACAATGGCAATTTGTTTGCCCATTTATCTCATCAGTAGTCAAGTCAATTGTTGGTTGAACTACGTCATCTCTGAGCTTGAACGTGGGCAAGGTTGATCTTTGATCATCCCCTGAGAAATTTTAGGTTAGTCCTTAGGTGTCTGTTGCAATGGCAATCTGTTTGCCCATCTATTTCACATTTTAGGCGTCCATCGCAATGGAAATTCATTTTCCCATCTATGTCATCAGCAGTTAAGTCAATTGTCATCTGAACTATATCGTCTCTAAGCATAAACCTAGGCAAGGCCATCCTTGATCAGCCCCCGAGACACAAAATCCAAAAACATTCATAAAATCTTGAAAAATACCAAAAACATTTGCAAAACACTTCAAAAATAACAAAAATAGCCTCAAAACATTTGAAAAATCCAAAATGGTGCATCCATCTCATCTTTCTTTCACCCGTGATTGTCTCATTCCTAATAAATCAATCATTACCTTCATCCTTTGGTGAAGTAATCAAGAGCAAGTATAGCAGGTTCCAAAGTGAACACCCTAATCGTCAAAGTCGCAAGTCTAGGTCAGTAGGTCAGTAAGCAAGAAAGTTGATCAACTCAGAGTATCAATAGCTTATCACCCAATCAGTCTCACCAAAACCCTGATCACAACATGTCCTGGGATGTATCCTTCCCACGATGGACATAAGCATCAGGTACCTCGCAGTAGTTTAGCCTTGGCTAGAAATATGAAGAACATTATCTTGTTTGTTTATTTAGGTGTCCATCGCAATGGAATTCATTTGCCCATCTATTTCACATTTTAGGTCAATCCTTAGGCTCTATCGCAATGGCATCCATTTTCCCATCTATTTAGGCGTCTGTCACAATGGCATCCGTCTGCCCATCTATTTAGGCGTTCGTCGTAATGGCATTCGTTTGCCCATCTAGTTTACATTTTAGGTCAGTCCTTAGGCGTCTTTCGCACTGGTAATCCATTTGCCCATCTAGTTTACATTTTAGGTCAGTCCTTAGGCATTCGTCGCAATGACATCCGTTTTCCCATCTATTTAGGCATTTGTCACAATGGCATTCATTTTCCCATCTATTTCACATTTTAGGTTAGTTCTTAGGCGTCCGTTGCAATGGCATCTGTTTTCCCATCTATTTAGGTGTCCATCACAATGGCATTCGTTTTCCCATCTATTTCATATTTTAGGTCAGTCCTTAGGTGTCTGTCACAATGGCATCCGTTTGCCCATCTATTTAGGCATTCGTCGCAATGGCATTTGTTTGCCCATCTATTTCACATTTTAGGCGTTTGTCGTAATGGCAATCCGTTTGCCCATTTATCTCATCATCAGTCAAGTCAATTATCGACCAAACTACGTCGTCTCTGAGCTTGAACATAGGCAAGATTGATCTTTGATCATCCCTCGAGACATTTTAGGTCAGTCCTTAGGTGTCCGTCGCAATGGCAATCCGTTTGCCCATCTATTTCACATTTTAGGCATCCATCGTAATGGCAATTTATTTTCCCATCTATGTCATCAGTAGTTAAGTCAATTATCATTTGAACTACGTCATCTCTGAGCGTAAATGTAGGCAAGGCCATCCTTGATCAGCCCCCGAGACACAAAATCAAAAAGCATTCATAAAATCTCAAAAAATACCAAAAACATTTGCAAAACACTTCAAAAATAACAAAAACAGCCTCAAAACATTTGAAAAATCCAAAATGGTGCATCCATCTCATCTTGCTTTCACCCGCGATTGTCTCATTCCTAATAAATCAATCATCGCCTTCATCCTTTGGTGAAGCAATCAGAAGCAAGTATAGCAAGTTCCAAAGTGAACAACCCAATCGTCAAAGTCTCAAGTCTAGGTCAGTAAGCAAGCAAGTTGATCAACTTGGAGTATCAATTGCTTATCACCAAATCAGTCTCACCAAAACCCTGATCACAACATGTCCTAGGATGTATCCTTCCCATGATGGACATAAGCATCAGGTACCTCACAGTAGTTTAGCCTTGGATAGCGATATGAAGAACATTACCTTGTTTGTTTACTTTGTCTTGGTCTTTTTTGACTTATCTTATTTTGTGCTCATTCCTAGGACCTCTCGATGATGCCTAAACAAAATAGGTTTAGAGAGAAAGGAATGGGGCAATGATCATTATCTTTTTTATCTGTTGTGCTTGTTGGATACTCTTGTAAAATAACTTGGTGAATACTTGCTTTGTTAGGTCCGTCCTAGCAAGGTTTCTGTATGTTAAGTGTGAACAAGAGCACTCCTATCTAATTGTCAAGTCAAAGTCCATTACACTAGGTAAAACACCATCCTAGTCCTTTATACCTTGATGTTATTAGAAACCCTAGATCAGACATGCAAACCTAAACACCTTCCACAGAAGAGAAAACATAAAAAAGTAGAGCTTTGCAAGCGAATGTGCAAAATGATATATTCAGGAATTGAATATTACAATGAGATGATTTGCTTTATAAAAGCAAAGTATGCAACCCTAATGTTGACCTAAAATTAGCTCAACCTAAGTAAAGTTATGCAAGTGTAATTAAATATTGATTACACTAACACCCCCCCCATAAGTGCAACTTAGGGAGACTAAATAAGCATGCACCTAAAACTAAGATGAATGCAAGAAACCATGAATGGGTCCCAACAAATAGGCCTAATTAGGTACCCATGTACAAATGCAATAATGAGGTAGAGAAGGAAAACCCAATGGGACAACCCCCCCTACAATGAGATAACTGCTGCAAAGAAACACTGGAAGAACACTGTAGAGTAACACTGGAACCGCAATCTGGCAAGCAAGGAAAGATACTTCTATCTACAAGAAACCATATCAGAATCATAATAATGTGACAGCAAACCCGATGCCACAGAACACTCGAACACTCCAAACTGGAACAACCCTGGAATCCACAAAGCAACATTAGATGATATGATGATGACAGAATCTAGAAGCCGTGAATCTCGATGCCGATGCCAAACTAAGACTGAAACTCTTCCATGGGAAAAAGTACCATACAGACTCAGGAAAAATAACCACAAATTTAGTGGCCCTCAAACTGAGATGGATCCGATGCGGATCACTAACCATAAGCTCTCAATCTAAAGTGTGAACCAAAATGAATCTGGTATGTGTCAAGCTAAGACAAAATATGTGGCCAAAAGAAACTAAGAAAGCAGATTACAACCCATGTGAGTTGCCATCAAACATGATGAAGATTATTATGCAAGAAACCCCCCTGATGGAACTTTATATCAGTTCATTTATTACAATCCCCAATGACTGTAAAAGGAGAGAATGCCTAACATGCATAAATAGAAAATGAAAATAGACCTCAGATCTGTGTAGAGGACTGAACCAGCTTTCCAATGCCGCAAGAATGGCGAAAAAAGGATTACCAAGTCAAAAGGTATGCTAGAATGAGCTTGCTTGATATTAAGACCTCTCAAATGATGAGGTAAAAAGGATGTTTCAAATGATATAATAACCCTTCTTATATAGGAAAGGGTGAGATACAAGATGCATTAAGATGTTGCCATGTGTCTTGATCTAACAACATGTGACAACAAGGAAACCCTAACAACATTATTAAAAGATTAAATGCAACCTAGGGTTAATATGACCTAAGTTAACTTATGCTAGTGTAATAAATAATATATTACACTAACAGCGTGCTGGGGAGGCTGTACGACCTCCCTAGCAAAAAAATTTTGCCTTCCAGATCAAGTTCACCAAAATCGACCAAATGAAAGGCGATCTTAGGGTTTTTGGCCGCTGCAAACGCAATGGTGACCTCCAGAGCTTGCAAAAAAACACCCAACTTGAAACCCTCATAGATCTGGCAAATCATGGCCAAAATCTGCAAAATAAAAGCCAAACCTGACTTTTCCCAGTGCTCTAAATCCAATGGTGAAGCCCGATCTGATCCAAGACGCTGCATAAATGAACTCAAGGCTTATAATCCTCGAGGAACCCTGAACGAAATCTGCAATGGTTTTCTCCAGAATTTGAGAAGGGGTTGCATGTCAAGGCTCTGATACCATGTTAGAAACCCTAGATCAGACATGCAAACCTAAACACCTTCCACAGAAGAGAAAACATAAAAAAGTAGAGCTTTGCAAGCGAATGGGAAAAATGATATATTCAGGAATTCAATATTATAATGAGATGATTTGCTTTATAAAAGCAAAGTATGCAACCCTAATGTTGACCTAAAATTAGCTCAACCTAAGTAAAGTTATGCAAGTGTAATTAAATATTGATTACACTAACAGATGCATCGTACCTATGTGTGTTATCAAACATAAAGTAATTGGCCCTTTGAAAATCTCAACTCCTGGTAAGCAATACATCATCATCATCATCGATAATAATGTGAACTTGTCTGGATCCTCCTTCAATCCATCTTATTCTTCTTATTATTTTATCTTGACTAAAATTTCTATCTAAAGTAGGTGTGAGCTCTCAAAATATACACGAGGCTACCCATGGCCAATTACTTTCTATACATCATCAAAGTTGTCTACATCAAAGAATTATCTTTCGTCCTTTGATCAATAGAACCACTCCTCTCGCATTTTATTGTGATCTCGATCAAAAAATCGAACATTTCCTCTCATATTTTATTGCGATCTCGATTGGAAAATCAAACGTTTCCGCTTGATCTCTCGAGGGGGCAATATACCAACATAATCCTTCTGCTAGAGTAGTAGTGGGGCATTTGGAAAATAAAGAAAATTTTGAACTTTGATCACAACAATTTATTCTTTGAACCAATGCAACAAGTACATTGCTTCAAAGAGGGGCAAAATGTAGACATGGAAACGCACTTGATCCCGATTAAATAATGGTGTTTCTTCCTGAATCACACTCTCATCTTATCATCACCTTCTGTCTCTTAATTAGATAAATCATTATTTATTTAATTATGTCTTTCTCCCCTTGTTGATTAAATTAATCAATTTAATTTAATTAACCCTAAAATCCATTTTAATTAAATAAATCATTTTATTTGATTAAATCCCTAAAGTCTTCTTGTTAAATTAAAACCTTATTTGATTTAATCTAACATTATCCCACTTAGTTAAATAAATCAAATCATTTATTTAATTAAATCTTTCCTCTCAATTTTGATTTAAATCAACTCATAAATTGAGTCAAAATTGTCGAATCATCTAATCCCTCATTAAATTGATCAAAACTTGATTAATTTGATCTCAATCACTAAAATCCTCTAGAGAATGCAACTTGCACAATAAATCAATTACTTTTATTTATTTAATTGCCTATTTTCTCTCAACGTGGAATAAAAGGGGAATATTCCCTCAAATTTGAATTCAAATTCAAGTGGGCTTGGTCCTTCCAACAAGGCATTTATTGCCTCTTACATGTCCTTGAGCATTGAGCCAAGTGACATTAACTCCATTTCTTTCACCCTCCAACATGTCACATTCAAATTTCAAATTTCAATCTCATAGCATTTATCATGCACATTGACCAAAATGTGCTCATTCCTCCTCCAATCACATGTGGACAAGTGGCCTCTTCTCATTTGTTGGTCTTTTATCCCACATTCATCCAAATCCCTCTATTCTATTTTGGAAATCTATAAATGAGAGACTCTTCCTCTCATTCTATCATCCACAACCTGAGTAAACTTACTCTACTCAACTTTATCCTCAATGCAAGATCTTAGCTAGGTTATTGCAGGTTTTCTCAAGAACTCATCTTGTTCTTCATCAACAAAGTGGATCAATCACTCATCAAATCATCACAAATATTACAAAGGAGTTGGGAAAGGGCTAATTTCGACATATCAATTGGCACCAACTCCCCCATAGGATCAAGAGTTTGCATTTTATTAATTTAGGATTTCATCTATGTTTCATGTTTGTTCTTCATTTTCCTATTTTGAGTATTTGTAAATGGATTTCATGGGGAATCCTTCTTTCATCTTGCATTTTGATATAACAACATGTTTGTTTGTTGTGTTTGTGCAGGTATGAAACTAGGGTTCACAATTACTAAAATAGGATTTGACCAAGGCAGACCCCCATTCACCATAAACAAAACATTTTCCCCTCCTAATTTTTGTTTGTAGATTTAGGTGGAAGGAATCTTGGAGATCTCTTGAAGAGAAAAAATGAAGAAGTTTCAAAAGTTTCAAAAGTTGTCACAAAAGTTGTCATCTCACAGAAACTCAATTATAGAATTTATTTTCGACTTTTTGAAACTAAAACTTGGGAAAATTGAGATATTCATATTATTGCAGAGGCTCCTAAAAGTTGCAGACAAACCCTAAACTAGGACCCATTCGCCCTTGGGTGAATGAGTCCCAAGTTAGCTTCAGAAAAGCACTTTTGGTGACTCGTACACATCATCTTACCTCTTGCTGATCTGTAATCTAATTTTTGGTTCCATCATTATTGAGCTTAATCTATTAGATCCAAGTTGTGGATTGTATTTTAGAGTTAGTTTTCTATCTTTAATTTTTCTTCCCAAAGTGTTGTTTAATCAGGACCCCCATCCTTGCAAAAAAAAGGAAATTTTTAGATTCACACTTTGACTTGACTCACCTCAAGGTTGACAGTCCTCTTATTGTAATGATCTCATTTCTTAATGAATTGAAGAAGAATAGGACCCCCTAATTGAGTTCATAAATCTCACTTTGGTGAACTCACCCCATTTTTTCCCTTCATTTTAGTAGCTATAGCAATAAACTACATTGTGTGTCCCAAATCCTATTTGTAAAATAATTCCATGGTTGTAGTGGTTAAGAATGTAATATTATATAGCTTGATATTATAATTAGTAATAATAACCATAGGGGATTCATGGGCCAAATAATTAGGTTGTAGTGGTGTATGTAGGCCAAGGAATGTTGGAGGAAACTCTTTTTCTACATAAGCCATTAGATGAATTCAATCAAGGATGTTTGGATGGTGTACATGGAATCCTACTACAAGAATCTCCCCTTTGTTCATAAAATCTATAGGGTACACCATATGGTCATGAAGCCTAATTTTGGTTATACTAGGACAACCATGGGGCCTACTATGAACCACATATTATAAATCCTACAAAATCTTGTCATCTAAACAATTCTGACCAATGCCAGGGCATGAAATAAAATTTCAACCTTACCTTAGATCCTCACATATCATTGGATTATACAAATATTTGACAAATAGATGGTATAGATGAAATAACTTATCATAGCAATAGATTCCCTATAAAAAAATAAAATTAATAAAATTTCATTATCCTTGACTATCATATAACCTTTGAAGGGAATTGAGTAGTTCTTGGAGCCCTTCCTATGATGGTATTTTCACACTTCTCATGATTTTGAAGCATCTTTCTAGTTGAACAATGGGTTAATAAGGCACCTTCTATAAATGACTTGCATGTCCTCATTACTTGTGTTTCTAATTTTTTGATGACTTAATCAATGCTAGGTTATCTTCTATGGAAGGTGTCATGGACAATCTATCCAATTTTGACTCGTCTTATCCTTTCCAATCGAAAAATTCCTTGTATTATGCTCGAAGATCGCTAATTAAGCTCAAATATGGAAAAGTGATTAACGGTATAAATAACTTAACTGATCAATATTAAATTAAGAAAATTATGTCATGTTCTTTCATTTTTTTTCTTAAAACTCCTTAAAAAATGACTTTTTATGCAACTTCCTTCTAATTCAATATTGAATTCTATGCAAATCTATTATGATTACTAAAATTATGAAAATAATGGGTTTATATTGTCAAATTTAAATAAAAAGCTCATAATAAACATTTCAATTCAACAAACATGAAAATATTACCTAAGATAATCAAATTTGATGTAAAAACTTCAAATTCTCTTCTTCTGCATTGTCAAGCAAACAAAATGGTGTTGAAAAGGTGGTGGAGCAATAAAAATATGGTGGTCCAAGAAGTCAACAACACGAAAAATCATTTCCTTGTCAGACAAAGCATAGTAACAAGAAAAAAGCAGGGAATTATGGGCCTATATCACAAGTCAGATGCCTTTTTTATCATTTTTTTCAAAGGCCATTTGGCACTCGCCAAATGATCTTTATAGATCATTTTCAAGTGTAAAGAACTCAACCCTATACAAAGACCTACAAAGGGGAGAGAGAATATTGGGAGAGACCTAGAGTAGTAACAAGGGATGGAGGGAGAGATTTAATGAGCTTTAATGATAATGAAGAAGAGATTTTTCCCCATTGAATCAACTTCACATACATCCAAGTCACAAAAACAACACACATGGAATCCTAAATTATTGGAACAAGGTAAAATGGTGCTAGTGACAAAGTTCAACAAGATTGTTGAGGAAGTGGTACAACATGTTTCCTCACATATGTTAGGAGCTCTTTCACTTGCACTATTTTTTTTACTTATGACATTCAAGGTATTTTGTAAGGACTTGAATTTGAACCCAAATTATGGCCATCTTAGCAACTAGTAGCATCAAGTAACAATTGTTGAAGTTCCTTGATTTGTGTCACAACCTTGGAATCACGCTTCTTTAGGATATTGTGCTAGTCCATCACCTACATACAAACTTTGTGAACATTCTCTTGAATGGTGTTGAACTTGATGATGTCCTTGGAGTGTGATACCTACCCTTCGATGACCTAGGATTTTATGTTATTTAACTTATTAGCATCTTGAACATTTTATGTTATTGTTTACTTCTATGGTGTTGGATATTGATTTTTGCATTTTATTATGGTTTGGTAATATTTACATGCATAAAATAACTTTGATCTTTTTTATGATGATATTTCTATGATTTGATGATTAATTATATTGTTTTATTTCTTATGTGATTGACATGAATGCTTAAATAATGAATCAAACTCCTAAGATGAATTGGGTTATATTGTGTTATTAATTATCAAATATTGAATTGATTTTTTTTTGTAATTGCATGTCTTAAGAAGTGTATTTATATGGAATTGAAATGTTATCAAATGTGATTATGATGTTTTGTTGAATTATGTGATAGATGTGATTATGGATCTAATGTTTGAACTTGAATTTAGTTTGATTCATGATGGCATTATATAGATATGGATAAGGAGGGATGGAGAGGTAAGAAAGGATTGAATAAGAGACCTATAGAGGTAAGAGGTGGAGAGGTTAGGGGGAGAGTGAATAAATTGAGAGAGATAAGTTCACAAAGAGGGAAATATGAGTAAGGAGGAAGGGAGATAGGTGGAGAGGGAGGGAAATAACTTTAGAGGGGAGAGATATAGAGGTTTGAGATCTACAGCCTAGGGAGATAGGGGTGAGAGAGAAGAAAGGGAGAGAGGAAGGGAAGTATTGACCTAGAGGAGTAAGAAGGGATGGAGGGAGAGGTAGACAAGGAGGGAGTGAGAGGAATAGGGAAGCATGGAATAGAGAGGTGATGTAGAGAGGGGAGGGAGAAAAAGAAATTAGAGAAGAACAAAGGGAAAGATATGGATAAGAAGGGATGGATAGGTAGACGAGGAGTGACTAAGAGACCTATAGAGGGAAGAGGTAGAGAGGTGAGGGGGAGAGTGAAGAAAATTAGAAAGAGAAGTTCACAAAGAGGTAAAGATATGTAAGGAGGGAGGGAGAGAGGTGGAGAGAGAAAGAAATAACTAGAGAGGGGAGATATATAGGGGTGTGAGACCTATAGCCTAAGTAGAGAGGGGTGAGAAACATAGAGGAGAGATAGGGTGAGAGAGAGAAGAGAGGGCGGAGAGAAAGGGAAGTGTCGACCTAGAGGAGTAACAAGGGATGGAGGGAGTGAGACACATAGGGAAGGAGGAGATAAAGAGGTGATGATGTAGAGAGGGGAGGGAGAGATAAGAACAAAGAGAAAGATATGGCTAAGGAGGGATGGAGAGGTAGAAAATGAGTGACCAAGAGACCTATAGAGGGAAGAGGTATAGAGAGGTGAGGGGAGAGTGAAGAAAATGAGAGGGAGAGAGATGTAGAGGGGGGGAAATAACTAGAGGGGATAGATATAGAGGTGTGAGAGCTAAAACCTAGGGAGAGAGGGGTGATAGATATAGGGGGATAGATAGGGATTAGAGAGAGAAGAGAGGGAGAGAGAAAGGGAAGTATTGATCAAGAGGAGTAATAAGGGGTGGAGGGAGTGAGATACATAGGGAGGTAGGAGATAGAGAGGTGATGACATAGAGAGGGGATGGAGAGAGAAGAGGGAAGAGAGAAGAACAACGAGAAATATATGGCTAAGGGATGAAGAGGTATACAAGGAGTGACTAAGAGACCTATAGAGGGAAGAGGTAGAGAGGTGATGGGGAGAGTGAATAAAATGAGAGAGTTCACAAAGAGGGAAAGATAGGTAAGGAGGGAGGGAGAGAGGTGGAGAGGGAG
>CM021103.1:486122592-486204856 GCA_007115665.2 Sequoiadendron giganteum
ATAAGGATTGATTGAGAGACCTAGAGAGGGGAGAGGTAGAGAGGTGAGGGGGAGAGATATGTGAGAGAGGTAAGAGAGGGAGAGAGAAAGGGAAGTATTGGTAGAGGATTAAAATGGATGGATGAAGTAGACATGGAGGGAGTGAGATACATGGGGAAGGAGGAGATAGAGAGGTGATGACATAGAGAGGGGAGACATAGAGAAGAGGAGAGAGAGAGAGAGATAAGAACAAAGAGAAAGATATTTCTAAGGAGGAATGGAGAGGTAGAGAAAGAGTGAGTGAGACCTACAGAGTGGAGAGGTAGAGAGGTGTGGGGGAAAGAGAATAAAATGAAAGTGAAAATTTCACAAAGATGGAAAGAGGGGTAAGGAGGGAGGGAGTGAGAGAAACCTAGAGAGGAAAGAGAGAAGAGAGGGGGAGAAAAAGGGAAGTATCGGTAGAGGAGTAACAAGGGATGGAGGGAGAGGTATACGTGGAGGGAGTGAGAAACATATGGAAGGAGGAGATATAGAGGTGATGATGTAGAGAGGGGAGGGATAGAGAAGAGGAGAGATAAGAGCGAAGAGAAAGAGATGGATGAGGGATAGAGAGGTTGACAAGGAGTGACTTAGATACTTAGAGAGGGGATAGGTAGAGAGGTGAGGGGAGAGAATAAAATGAGAGGGAAGTTCACAAATAGGGAAAGAGGGGTAAGGATGGAGGGAGAGAAGTGGAAATGGAGGAAAATAACTAGAGATTCTGGAGAGATATAGAGGTGACAGGCATGCAACCTAGGGAGAGAGGGTGAGAAACATAGGGGAGAGATAGGGGCACGAGAGAGATAAAGGGAGGGAAAGAGGTGGGTAATGAGACAAGGAGGGAGATGTAGAG
This sequence comes from Sequoiadendron giganteum, assembly GCA_007115665.2. Taxonomy (NCBI): domain Eukaryota; kingdom Viridiplantae; phylum Streptophyta; class Pinopsida; order Cupressales; family Cupressaceae; genus Sequoiadendron; species Sequoiadendron giganteum. Next base: position 486,123,464 of record CM021103.1, read on the forward strand.
AGGGAAAGAGGGAAGGAGGGAGAGAGTTAGATATGGGGAGAGGGAGAGATGGTGGGAGGGAGAGGTAGTGATAGAGATAATGGAGAGAGATGGGAAAGAAAAATAATAGAGGGAGAGAGAATAAGAGAGAGGTAGGGAGGAAAGGATGTAGATGGGGATAAGGATGGAAGGTAAGGTATAGAGTGAGATAGGGAGAGAGAGTGGGAGAGACCTGGAGAGGGGAGAGAGAGAAGATGGGGAGAGAGAAAGGGAAGTATAGGTAGAGGAGTAAGAAGGGATGGAGGGAGTGAGAAACATAGGGAGGAGGAGATAGAGAGGTGATGACCTAGAGAGGGAGGGAGGGAGAAGAGGAGAGAGAGAAGAATGAGGTGAGAGAGATAGAGGGGGGAGAGAGGTTGGTAATGAGACGAGGAGGGAGAGACTTGGAGATGGGAAGAGAGAGAGGGTGGGAGGGAGAGGTATTGACTGAGAGAAAGGAGAGAAATGGGTGACAAATAGTAACAAAGGGAGAGAGAACAAGAGATAGGTAGGGAGGCAAGGATAGAGATGGGGTTAAGGAGGGAAGATAAGGTAGAGAGGGTGGGAGAGACCTAGAGAGGGTTGAGAGAGAAGAGGGAAGGAGACAGAGAGGGATAGAAAGGTAAAACCTCGACTATCCATCATTGATCACAAATCATAAACTCTAAGCCTTATCAAAGTGGGGGAAAGAGAGACAAATAGAAAGTGAAGTTGGGTTTAGCATTTACATTTGGTGTTTGCCAAATTTGGTGCTCACAATGTGATTCTCTTTCATTTGGCAAGAACCAAATGGGTTGCATTGGTAAATTCCATCCCAAAGGGTTGGATTTTTCCTTGGGCATCCAACCCAAAGGGTTGGACAATCATTTCATGCCAAGGACGTGATTTTTTGAAAGGGTAACAAAATTTCACACATTTGTGGCTATGTTCTCCACCAGGTTTGCACATGTTTCAATGCAAATTTATAAAAATATTATGATGATGTTAGGCTCTCTCTTAGCTATCTAAACATATATTTTTTTTATATTTAGATTATGTTAAGGTTTTCATCTATAACTTCTCTTGTTAGTGCCTCTTTTTTTTGTCAAAAACCAATATCTGCTAGTTTGGGTATAGATTTTTACATGTTCATCAATTTTATTTTTTTAAATACAGTTTAGAAACTAGACTCCATTCTACACATAATGGAAAAAATTTGATTTTCAATTATTTTTCAAAAAAAATAGGGGGGAGGACACTCAAATTTCAGATTTTCAAGATGTGTCCACTTCAAAAATTAGTAAAATATTATAAATTCATTAAAAAATTCATCGAAAAAACCAACATAGACTACATGGTGTTAGCTACTTCCTCACCATAGTGATTTTTGAAATTCTAAAAAAAAGTTAACTTTTTAGGGGGCACAATAAACACTATACTATTTTTTTATCAAAAAAGGACCACTTTATGTGGTCCCCCTTTTTCAAACTATTAGTCTTCATTATTTTCAAAAAATTAGTATTTTAGAAAGTAGATTCAGAGCACTACAACTCTTGTTCATATTGCATCTTCAAGTTTTTATCGTAACTATCTTCATTTTCTCGTGAACATCAGACTTTGTTGGTTTCACAAAAAAATAGTGGCATCTTAAGAGCCATTTTTGTGTCACAACTTGGTGCATATACCTTTATAATCTTACTTATTCTCTTCCTATCTCTCTCCTGACATACATATTTTTTACTATACATACATATAAGGTATGGGATGTGATCCATATATCCTATCCCTACCCTAGATGGTATCTCTTGAATCTTATGCTTTGTGAGCTCTTTACATTAAGATGCAATAGAATTTACTCGACTATGTCTTAACTATTGTACTTTCCTCCCAATAGATTGTATGGGTTAATATTTTTATTAGATAAACTACTTGGGATTGTGGATAGTTGGTATGAAGTAAATAGAAAATTGGATTGCCAAGTACTTGGAACCAATGACAAGGGAGAGCCAAGTGTAGCAATAAGGATGAAAGGATGGGGGTTAAGAGATATGAGGATTATTATATAGGATATTAGTGAAACTTATGATTTTTTATCTTAATTTTTTTGGATGGTGGATACCTTTCTCATGAAGGCCTAGTCCTTAGCCATAATAATACATCTTTTAAAAAATATGGTTTTCAATATGATACTTACTATTTTGGAAACAAGATGTAAATCCAATGTGAGAGGGATGAGTCATGGCTATTGTAGTTTCCTCAATAGTGAGATAATAAGATAATATAAAGATAGATGAACCTAGGTGATAGGATCTTGGTTCAAGAATGGTTTTGATGGGAGTGATTGGATATTGATATGATAGGGGATCATGAGATGGATTAGTAGGGAAATTTTACTCTTAAAATGGTAGGGGATCATGAGGAGTATTTGTAGGGATGAATGGATATTAATATGGTATGGGATAATGAGATTCTTTAGAAGTACTTGGATCTAGAGGTGGTATGTGATCATGAGTGATATTTATAAGAATACTTGGATTTAGATATGGTAATGCATCATGAGGTAGATTAGTAGGGATGATTGGATCTTGAGGGGTATAAGATCAAGAGGTGGATTAATAAGGACACTTAGATCATGAGGTGGACTAGTACATGGATGTGTATCTCTTGAGATAGTAAGGGATCATGAGGTGAAATAATAGTGACATATGTCTCTCAAGATAGTGGGGGATAATGAGGTGGAGTAGTATGAATGTTTGAATATTGTTATGTTGGGAGATCATGAGGTGGATCATTAGGGATGTTTGACTCTTGGGAGAGGAGAATCATGAGGTGGATTTCTAGGGATATTTTTATCTTAAGATAGTAGAGGATAATGAGATGAATCAATAGGTACATCTAGCTCTTGAAATAATAAGGGTTCATGAGGTGGATGAGTTTGGTTGGTCGAATTGTGGGGGGAAGGAGGTGGATAACTTTGGATGGTTGGATCTATAATTGGAGGGGGGTCATGAAAGAAATTAATTTGAGTACTTAGATATTAATTTAGGACATGGCTCATTTGGGAATGTTTTGGAGCAAGTTATTAACACATGTATATTTTCTTGGATAAAATGAGAGAGGGTTAGAATTTCATGTTTCTAGAAATTAGTACATGGAGGAAATTTTTGAGTCGTGCACATGAATGAGATAAGTATTTTTAAGTTTATGGATGTTGGAATTAATGGATTTAAGGTATTTGAGGTAGTTTGGATTGATGAGATATTTGGATGGTATAGGATTGGTGATATTGTAAGATAACACAATTGTGTTTATGTGTGTTGGCTTAAGACCATTTGCTGACATTTATTGAAGGAAATAATCAATGAATTTGGGTGAGTTGGAGTGATTTTTGGATTGGGATGACTTAGATTACAAATATTTGGGGATGAAGGATTGGAATGAGAGGTGGAGGCTACCGAGGGTTCTTAAATAAGTAATGGGGATTTTAGATATGGATGGGAGAAGGATATTTGGGAGATAGATTGGCATTGAGGAAGGCTTGGGGTGAGGGATGATTTTCCCTTTTCAACAATAAGGGGGGATTAATGGTAGATGATTGTTTAAGGTTATAGTTCAAGGGAAGCTTGGATCCTCTACTTATGAGGTACCTAGCCATGGCATCCTTATATTATCTTGATCTATAAACTAGATTATTTTTTAAAGGTAAGGATTAATGGGTAAGAATTTAGGATTGGTGGGAGAGTTTGTGCTTTGAGGTTCTTAGATTGATGATGGGGATAAGGATATGATAAATGAATTAAAAAATGGAATATTGGGATATAGATTGGTATTGAGGGGGGATTCGGATGGGGGATTAGTTTCCTTTGTGAAGGTTGGGATGAGGATAACCCATGCATATGCATTGAGGATTAGCAATATAATTTTTAGCCAATTATTAATATTGAAGATTGATGGATGGGTGATTGAATATTGTAAAAAAAATTGTCAATAAAATACCATCTACGGATTAAGGGAATTCATCTTCCACAAGAATCACATTTTTATCATAGGGTTTATATTCTAGTTAATTGACAAGGCTAGCATCACCATCGTCATACTCAAGTTGGCTTCCAAGGTCTTCTTTCTCATTGCTAGTCTCATGATGTATTTGGTATCTTGATCTTTGACCTTGGATATAATAGCTATAGTCAATTGTAAAAAGATTTACATTATTTAGTTCCATATTCTTTCTTTCTTGTGGTATTAGGATAAATCATAAATGGATGGATAGTGATGTTTATGATGAGGATTTGGATGAGTTTGGTAGATTTGGAAGGGTTTTTTTGGGTATGAGTTGATTGTTGGTGAAGCTTTATATTTGATGGAAGAGATTAGGATAGGGGATATGAATTCAATTGATGAGGTTGGATTGGAGTTGACAAATAGATGAATGATAAATTTGGATAAGGGGAGTGATTAGGATTAGGATGAAGGTTATATTATGATTTGGATCAAAGGATTGAGGATGTTGGATTGAGATGGATGAAAGCATTAGGATAATGGATGAATAATGGTGGGGATTGTCTAAGATTTTAGATGTTATTTGACTTGGATTAAAATACCTAAGGTCTTTGATGAATATTTAGGATTTGATTATGAAATATGATGATGTTGGGATGAGATCTTGGATGATGGTAGATTTGGTTGAAGGTTTAGCTATTGAAGTGGCATTGATTGATCAATAATAAGATGTTCAATGTTCCAATTTGAATGTGCAATAGAAGCTATTGGATGAATTCATATCCATATGCTCTAGATCATCTTCAAGACCCCTTTTGTATCAATGGTATTTATTGGGTCTTATTATCCAAATAGTTTTAGTTTTTATATAGTTTAAAATAAATGTAGTTGTTCAAGCATGTATCTTCCCATAAGATACCTATATAGTGTCTTATTGTCATTATTAGTATATTTATGAGAATTGTGTAATTGGTTCTATAGGCAACTGTTGGGTGGTTGAGCTAATTTAAAATGTGGTTGAAAGAATGGCTTTATAAGAAAAATATAAAAGCATGCAAAATAGATTGATATATTATTTTTTGTCATTTACAATGTAGAATCATCTAGTTGTGTGACTTTGGTTTCCAATAAAATAAAGGCATATAGACATCAAGCACTTATACAAACACACCAACATGAGATAGATTTTGAAGAGAATAACCAAATATTGATATTAGATGACTTAAAACATGTTTTAGACCTTATAAAATAATGTACATTGATTTAAATTTTTTTAGTGATCTAATTCTATACATTGCACTTCATTCAATCATCACCTTATAACATTGAATTGTTATCTTTTTGCATAAAACTTGTGTATGTTTTTGCACCTAAAAAAACAAAAAGTAAATAAAGTGTTGGTTGACATAATCTATTAACATAAAGACATAAATTATCACAACTTGTCATAGATGATAATTCTGAGCATCCAACAGCTTATGTATTTGTCATTAGTACTTGGCTATGAAAATATATGCAAGTATTAAAACAATACCTCATAATGTCACAATAGAAGGAAGGAAAATTTCGTAGATACCAATTATATTGCATTTGGTCGTCGATCTATGACAGAGAGATATACAAACGGAGAAAAAGAAGCTGGGAGATCTACAAGATTTCAATGAAGAATTCGTTGCTTAAGACGCCCTCAAATCGACTCTCCTTGGGATGTTCTTCTAAGAAGATTATGTGCAAGTGTTTTAAGTTTAAGCCACAAGGGTTGAAAAATATGTTTGTTTGAACCATTATTAAATCTTTGACAAAAATGCACGAAAATGCGATCAAGAAAGTAAAAATGTGAACATCATTTTTCAAAAAGAATTTTGCACACACAGAAACGAGACAGACAACAGGAAACTAATGCTTATTCACATTCATCTGACCAAAGTGTCATGGTTACATGGCTGACAGGTTTGTGCCACTGTAAATTCATCAGACTTTTGTCAATTCACTAACAAAGTGAAGAAAAAGCCATTGCAGATCAGCTGAATCAGCCCACATCACCCATACAGAAGAATTAGGTCGCAAGGTAAAACAGAACATCCACCAACTAATTAGAGAAATTGAGAAGAAACTGACACAGTTTAAATCCAGAAACCTGAACACTTAATCCACCAATTAAATAGCGATCAAATCAGAATTAAATCAAAACAATATACTATTCTACAACCTCTCTCCAATTTTAAATCTCGTGATTAGTGATGGTGCGGATCGTCTCCTTTATCACCCTTAGGAGGTTTGGGAAGTAGGCGGCATTTCACCAGTTTTCTCTGCAATTAGGGCAATATTGGAGCATTAAAATTTTGATTCTTGAGAATTAAAAATTTAATGTTGCTCTTGTACGATCCTTACAATATTTCTGTAGTGAAGAAAAGAGAATCACTTATAGTACAAGAGTATTTATATATGGCACATCATAAATTCATTCATCATCAGCAATTCATAGAAAGAAAATTCACTGTCAACAATTCATCATCATGAAATGAATTTTCCTGAATTGCTAAAGATGAATTTTCTTAAAGCCCACATATATATATATCTAAGGGAATTGAAAAGCTTATCTATAAATTAAGATAGATTTATAAAGAATAAGGCAGAAAATTTTCTATTATTTGAGGCGTAAAAGATTGGCACTTACTTGATCTCCCTGTGTTACATTGACGTCCATGTGAGAAGTGGGTTTATAGGTAACAAGGTTGAGATGAGAGGTAGAGCGAGGGGGAGCAGGTAGGGTAAGGGTGGATATAATAAGTAACCAGAACAACACTACCACAAGGAAACCACACACAGCCTTCATTAGTATTTATAGCCCACTGCTATCTGTAATTTCCAAAGGAAATGAGAAGTCTTTACAGGCCATGGAGAAGAATTACGTAGAATACACCACTTGTTCTGAAAAGAAAAGGAAAACCATGATATTATTCTTACGCAGAATACACCACTTGTTTTGAAAAGAAAACGCGTCAATTGGAAAAAGAAACCCATGCTATTATCCTCCTTCGAGTTAGGGTGAATACATTCTTTTATTAGACAGGGTGCAAAAGAGAAAGAAGCTTAAGGGCTGTGACTTTTTTGCGTAACAAAAGTTCAACTACAGTAGAATATATTGTTTCTGGTCCAAATTAGATTCTAGTTACAGTAGGAAATCCATAAACACTTCTCACTTTTCTGATTATTCAATACTTATGGCCCACAAGCACCATTCAGAAAAAATCTATGGAACCAGCTGTCCACTTATTATCTTCATTTGCAAAGTGAATTAGTTATTTTATTGTTATTTCAGAAAAAGCAGGTGGTATCATTCCACGACAGGAAGGATTTTAAGGAATGTGTGACCATTGTTTGATTGATTTGTATCCCAAGAAAAAGGTTTCACCAAATAGCAGAAAGACTATATAGATTTCTGTTTTGAATTTTCTTTTTCTTTTCAAAATAAGATGTCTTTCTAAAACAGGCAGAATATAATTTCAATCAAGAAAAAAGTTTCACCAAATAACGGAAAGACTAGATAGATTTTTGTTTTGAAATTTCTTTTTGCTTTTCAAAACCCTTACCTTACTATTAAAAACCCAATTTTTCCTTGCAATTTACAGAGACCATGAATGAGACGTATTACCAAGGAAGATTCCAACGAGGGTCCCTCCATTCTCTTGAGTTAATTTCACCTTTTTACTTCATTCGATAGTGAGGTTGAATTACTTTATTTATTTATTTAAATAAAGTAAATGATATTGGTCAACCATTTTAAGTAGATGAAAACACCCCACTATGACATGGGACGTTTGTTTTAGTATTGCACGAGGAAGATGGCTTTACCATCAAAGTTAAAGATAATTTTATCTGAAGTATATATCTACTCATAACAATATCTTATGATCTTCATCACTAATTAAGATATCTTTATTATCAACAATTTTTCATATCATTCTTTTTTCTTTTTTTTTTGTATTCTTTCATTTGATATCAAATTCATATATCTATATTTTTTTATTCATACTTAAAATCTATTATCCTTTTTAGTTATTTAGTCATAATATTTCTAACTATTTTTCAAAACTGAATTTCAGCTTTTTTATTTTGCATCAATTTGTTACATAATGATACTTTAATTCTATATATTTTGTCCTTGCATGAAGTACTAAATTTTTACTTAATTATATTGCTCCACCATCATCACAAAGTATTACCATATGATTTCTTTGTTCTCCTAGATCTTGCAAAAATATATAAACTATTTGTGTACATGTTTCTAAGGTAAAATAGTCTACTTTTGTAATTGATAATATAAATATTCTATTTTTTTGAACTCCATATAACCAATCCACTTCGGACTAGGCTTAAATGGCACACACTAAGTGTTGACCACTTAGTGTGGCTTATCGGGCCCTCTTAATATGTTCCCCTTCCCATTCATTTTCATTTGCCGTTTCCACTAAACTGCAAAAATCTTTTCGATGTTGTACTTCGAATATTTTCATTCAAAAGGCTACAAAGAACCCATCTTGACATTAAGTATCTAAAAACTTTATATATATTATATATTGTATTATATATAAATATGTATTATATTATATTTTGTATATTATATTTATAATATAAATTATATTATATATATTATTTATATTATATTATATATTATATTTTGTATATTATATTTATAATATAAATTATATTATATATATTATTTATATAATATAATATAATAATAACACAATGTTGTATATTATAGACATATAGACATATTACATAAACAAAGATTAGAAATTTTATTACAATTGTCAAATATAGTTGTAATTAGATTCACGAATTTAAAAATAATATTCATTCATCTTTGTTGCAATCAAATTTATTCATTAATTCATATAATATACAAACATGTGTTATCAAATTATTATTAAAGTGTAGAGTACTTTGTTTGGAGGCCAACCCAAGTTTCATCCTACTTTTCCTCCTATCAACCATTACAATGATGTATTCAACTTTGTAGGGGTGGTGTTGAAGTGTGTGGCCATTCAAAGGTTTTCAAACCATTTAATTGGTGCAAGGCTTCTACCATCTAAGAAATTTTGTAGCTAATTTATAGAACCAATCCAATAAAAACATCTAATTCACCACTTAGCCAATCTAGGAAAATTATGGCATCCATCACTAAGCCAATATAGAACTCAATATCACTAGATTGACCAATTGAAACATGCGCAAACATGCATACATATAGACACACCCAAGTCTCTAAATATTTGAGTCACAATTACATTCAACATAGTTTGGGAGCCTACAACCACTTCAGTGGGCCCTAGCACATGCCAACAAGGAAATGCATTGATCACAATCTAACACCTTGATATACCAAAGGAACACTATCCAACTTCAAACAAAGAAAACGAAATATCTTTATAACTCCTTGATAACCAAAGAAACACCTCACTATGGCAAGCCATACTATTCAACATGAAATTGGGATAAAAAATACTCCATCTCTACTAGAATGACCATCATTTAGATTTTTGATTCACCAAAATAATCATTGTGTTACTTTATGCATGAATGATCATGGAGCTATTCTCTTTATAAAATGGAAACTATAGAACTCCATTAAGGCCTAAAGGATGGTCAAAATTTTAGTCCACAAAGTTTTCCTTGTCACTGGATCATATGCACATTGTTCTAAAATAGATCAAACTCATACAAAAGTGTTAGAATTGGCTATGGATGCCAAGATCTATGGACCAAATAGAAAGCACAAAGAAGAGAGAAAATAATTTGACAAGAATAAACTGTATTCAATGTCAATTATAATGGAATTGCTTGATTTTACAATGAGAGACCCCTTGGTTATATAGCCAAGGTGAGAACATAGGAGTGCATAAGATTATGACAAGTGTCGTAATCTTATGACATGAGACAACAATGAAAAGCTATCACTCCACCTAAAGTGGAAAGGTGATAATGTGATAACCACCACAAATAGTGGATCTACTACAAAAGGTGGAACCCTAATCACATGATATGTCCATGAAAGGTGGAGGTGATAAAGTAATAAGAAGATAAGTCCACCAAAGGTGGAAATTCTCCAACAACTCCTATGTGGTCCCTAAGTAAACTTAACTAAGGTGTAATTATGACCTAGAACAAGGTACAAAATATTTAATTATACCAACACCCCCCCTTAAGTGCAACTTAGGGAGAAGCAAACAATGCAAGATGGGTCCCGACAACTAGGCCATGTTAGGTACTCATGTACAAATGCAATGCAATCTCTCACAAACAGAGAAAAGGAGAAAACCCAGTGGGACAAAACTCCTCCCCAAAAGAGAGATGAAATACAAAATAGAAATGCTCTCAATGATGCATGAGAAGGTAAAAACCCCATGTGAGGAAAAAAACCCCCCCATAAGAGAGAATTAGAAGAGAGACAAGGCAGCCCCCCCTCAATGTTGATTCTCCTGCAATGATGGTAGAGGCTCGACATTGAATGTTGAAGATGATCCAATTTCGCCAAACAACGTTCCTCCCCTTAGGAAGAAACAAAACCAAGGATGTATGCAGGATGTATGATGTCTCTGAATGATGCTCAAGTGTCTCCATGTTGATGCCAAAAGCTAACACACTCCAAACAGGCATTCTAGGCCACACTGCTGAAGAGTAACAATCCAACATCTAGTAGAGATGAATGTAGAACATGATCCAAAGAGAAAGATATCCCCTCTAAAGACAAAGAAGCCTCCTCCAAATTTTGTCCAAAAGTATCCACATTCATGTCAAGCTGCAAAGAATGATCATGTAGAGAATGAACAAGAGGGTCAAAATTTTCCCTCGCAACAATTGAAGAAGGAGCATTTTCATCAAAGAGAAGATGAATTTCATCAATAGTGTCCCCCAAATCTACAAGATGAGACTCCACAAACAAGTCTGAAATACCTGTCAAGAAGCCATCCAAAGTAGCCATATTTGGAAGACAATGTATATCATGTTGCACTGAATCACAAGGAACCCAAAATGTGGAATCACAAGTATCATCAACTACAACAGTAAATGAATCTGCCAATGCTAGATCACAAGAATCCTCAGCCTCAAGATGTTGACTCATAGATGAAGAAGATGAACCCTCTAAATCTAGATTAGGAGCCATAGAAACTAAAGTCTTAATAGATGTCTCTGTAGGAGGAGAAGGAGAAGATTTTGTGTCATCAAAACTACCATACCTTTCCCAATCAGCAAGTGTTTCAACTGTTTTATCATCAATATGTCAAAATTCTGCAAGTCGAATAAGATAATTGCAACAGGATCCTCTGGAAATGGAGGTTCATTCGAGTCTCCATACATCTCCCAAAGTTTGGTCATAAGATCACGAGGGATCTCAATATCATCAATGGCCATTAGTATATCAATATCCATATTACAACCAATTAATCCCCCAATATGTTCTATTTTTATGTCCCACACAACTCTCTTCCATTTTGATGAAGGTTTAGGAACTAGTCCATAGAGATATGGCAAAATATTGAGCCACCTACAATGTGTTAGGATTCCATCTCACCAAGACTTAAAGTTCCATGGATTTAACCTTATGCAAACAGGATGTTTTTTGATGCCCATACTAAACTCCTAACTTAGTCACACAATAGACCAATCAAGAGGCATAAACCAACAAAGGAAAAATATTACCCCCTCAACTCACTCAATCAAGAAACCCCCCAAGCAGTATCTGATTTGGCACTTTATACTTAGTGCGTTTACAATTTCCACTGCCAAAAATAGCAAAGTGGACTTTGATCTTGGTACATGCAGATGCCAAAATAGACCACAAATTCAAGTACAATTTTTGGTACAAAATTAAATCAATATGATCATACCACTAAGAAGTACACGAAAAATTATGCACTTTCAAAAAAAACGGCACTCAAAAATGTTACCGTAGGAGCAAGTTATGAGCTCCCAAAGTGCCCAAAATGAGGACGAAGCAGCAACACCTGTGAGAATCTGCAATTTATGGAAAAACCAAAAGCCAAAACCAAAAACTAATTACACCATTTGTGAATATCACAAAAAATTAGCCCAAATAAAAAAAAATTGCTCGAAAAAAGGAGCCAAAATGAGTGAGATATGAGCCTTCAAAGTCAGACTGTAAAAACAAAAAGCTCATCCGTGAGGGGGCAGAAAATTTCTTATGAGCGTTGACATGGTGCTAACTTCATCAATGTACTAGGTTAAATTTGATGGGCTAGCGGATGTCACATGGTGACTGACCTTGAAATTGACAGCCGTCTACACGTCAATGTCGCCGTCTGAACTAACCAAAATATTTTGTCGGTATATTCTTTGCTTGCCGAGAAAGTGCCAGAATATGCCAATTATTACCGGAATACTCGCCGAATGAAATCTTGTCGATGCTGGCCAAAATTTATGTTGTGCCATCGGTAGTAGAAATACTGACGCCGGGTGGTCGCCGGATGATGAAAAAAAAAGGGACCCACAAGTGGGGCCACGGCCGGATGGCCACGTGACCTCCTCTGATTAGCGTGGTACCTCTGGTACTAGTCTGCAAGTGTGGCATACAAGTCTGTAGTCTGCAGACTTACAAAGTTTTTTGATTTTTTAAAATCAAAAAATTTCAATACGAAAAAATTTTGAAAAAGAATTTTTTATAAAAAAAATTTCAAAATTTTTCGAAAATATTTTTTTTTGCAAAATCGTACTATTGACGCAATGATGGTGACTTGGGGGCCGTACGACTCTTTGGACAAATTTTCTTTGCTTCACCGGATGACTTGCTCCGATTTGGACGATTGGACATTCAATCTTAAGGTTTTTGGCCCTTCTGCACGTGATGGTAGGGTCGGATTTGACCCAAAATCCTCCAAAAATGTAGCTACCTTCTGAATCTGGCAACCACTTTGCAACTTCAAACCCTCATAGATTTGGCCTCATATGTCCGATTTGGACAAAACAAAAGGCAAAATCGACTTTCTCGAAGCTTCCGGACGCAATGGTGAGCTTAGATTTGCATTAGCAAGCTCCGATATAAACCTGCAATAAAGAGCCAAAAATGGAACCTCCCCAAATTTGGTACCTCTTTTCAGAAATAGACTCTCCAATGACACCCAACCTGCTCTGATACCATGTTAGAATTGGCTATGGATGCCAAGATCTATGGACCAAATAGAAAGCACAAAGAAGAGAGAAAATAATTTGACAAGAATAAACTATATTCAATGTCAATTATAATGGAATTGCTTGATTTTACAATGAGAGACCCCTTGGTTATATAGCCAAGGTGAGAACATAGGAGTGCATAAGATTATGACAAGTATCATAATCTTATGACATGAGACAACAATGAAAAGCTATCACTCCACCTAAAGTGGAAAGGTGATAATGTGATAACCACCACAAATAGTGGATCTGCCACAAAAGGTGGAACCCTAATCACATGATATGTCCATGAAAGGTGGAGGTGATAAAGTAATAAGAAGATAAGTCCACCAAAGGTGGAAATTCTCCAACAACTCCTATGTGGTCCCTAAGTAAACTTAACTAAGGTGTAATTATGACCTAGGACAAGGTACAAAATATTTAATTACACCAACAAAAAGGATCCCAACTTAGACATGAGACCATGACACTCACCAATTCACAAACATAGAATGGTATATCTGCACAACCACATTGAGAACTCTAGTCTAGACATCTATTGTCACAATTTAAAAACATCACAAGTCACACACACATAATGCACATCAATAAAATATTATTGCATTGGTTTTCCCTTAAGAATATATCCCATCCAAATATTTCTCAACTCTTTTAATCTTGTATATCTTCACTGATGTGTATGGTGAATTATAGTTATAATTACTTATGGTATAGAAATTACTCTAGAAGTTGAATATCTAGATTTTAGAATATGTAACTACATTGTGCATACATGTCTACCAGTTAGAACTGCCTATCAAAAAATTCCTCTACCCTTTATGCTTTAATAGATGACCATACCTTGTTGCAAAACTCTCATTTAACATAGGATGCAAAGGATGTATAGTTTGGCTAATATAATATAATAATAAGAGAATGAATTATATTATATTTATAATATTATATATTATATCTTTATATTTATAATGGGTAAATGTAAGAAGATGAGTCCACGAAACGTGGAAGTTTTTGCCTTGAAAAGAATCTGAAATCGGCTTCAACAAAACGAGATCTTGTTTAGGTTTGGGATCCCATTTTATAGAAAATTAATTTTTTTATGAATTTAAAAAACAGGATCTCGTTTTAGAATGGGATCCTGTTTCTTAAAATCATAAAAAAATATTCTTGTTTTTTAAATTCATAAAAAAATAAAAAATCTATAAAACGAGATCCCGTTTTTCAAAATTTGATTTTTTGATTGAATTTTTGCTTTGTTTTTCGGTTCAGGAAAAGGCTTGGGGACCCGAACCTAAGCTTTGGACCTGGTTTGACTTGCAAGTTGAAGGCCCTAACAATGTCACAAGAAAATTGTGACTTTGGGCATATGTCTGATGACTTTTTTTGTAGAATTGTTTGATGAAATTAAAACCCATTTTAGATGAGACAATGCAAATTCCAAATATGTAAATTTTTTTACAATTGGATTATTTTTTCTATTTTTTAATTAATTTCTAATGAAATTGGTCCATAAACTTTAAATATCAGGGTTTTTTACTATTTTAATAACTTTTGATCAACATAACATTTTGATGAACGGATTGCACGAGAGCAAACTTAAGACAATTATTTTCAATTTAAAAAAAAAAATCAAAAAATGATAACTTTAGGTCATCTTATGCATGTCGTACACGATGATTTTTCAAAATGACAAATATGCCTAATAAAAAATTAACAAAAAAAAGAGTTCAATAAAAAATTACAAAAAAATATCCAAAACAAGCTTCAGCGAGTTAAAAATATTTTCCCAAAAGGATTTAGAAAAATACGATAATTTAGGTCAAAATATGGATGTCGTACATGTGCATGGTATGGTAAAAAAAGTGACTTTTAAATAGTGGTTTTTACAAATGCCTATTGAAACTCAATTTGTACAATTTGGGTATTGAAATCAATTATATATTTGGAAACTAGACTCTAAGTACTACATTTTATAATCAGTGAATTTTTTGAAGATTTCATCTCTAAGTGCTTCAAATTTTAAGGTCAAATGTGTCAAACTCTGAAAATCGGGGAAAACACTTCCACTTTTTGGCCAAAAAGGGAAAATTTGAGCTCCTAATAAATACATACAACCTAGAAGGATTTTTGTAGCCTTATAGAGCAAAGGAGTACAATAAGAGAAACGGTGAATGGGAATGAATGGTATTGGCCAACAGATTAGGTGAGCCCCACATCAACCACACTAAGTTGTTAATGCTTAGTGTGTGTTTTTTAAGCTAGCCTCCACTTCGCACTATAAGGTAATGTCTTAAAATATCATTTATATTCTTAGATGTTGTCACAAGGTCACTTTTAGCACATGGAACTCAACTCCACTCTTCACAACTAATGGTAGTTAAATTTCCTTTGCTATAGGTAATTCTATAGCTACTCCAACTAGCATCTTTAGACTCACACTCAACAATGTTGTTGCAAGTAAAGACAAGGGTAAAAGAACAAAATTATGTCACACTTTCAACCAACAAAATAGTTTTGAGTGAAACACATTCATCCTAAATAGTTTTGGATGAAACATTTTTTTCCTAAACCATGTAACATATGTGTGGCACATACAATTTTGGACAAAAGAGTTTTGTTTGAAGCTATTAAATATTGTTTCTTCCATTGAAATTTTGAGTTATGGTTAGATCTATGTGTAAGGTTTCAATTGAAACCCTTTCAATTGAGAGGGTTTTGGTCAAAAACCTTTCATTTGAAACTATCTATATGGCAACTTAACCCCTCTTTTGGGGCAAATTTAAAAAAATATAACTTCAACTTAAGATTTTCCAATTAAGGGTACTTCCATGAAAAATTTGAAAGTGCCCTTTTATAGACATAGAGTCTAAAATCCAAAAAAATAAAATATTTTGATTAACTTCTATTGTGATTTTTGTAAAATTTATTGTAAGTAGGTTTTAATAATCAAACATGATGTTGATTAGAAATTTAAAAAAATATATTTTTAAATAAATTTTAAAAAATTAAAAATATGCGGTGCACTTGAGGAGAGAATCATCTTCAAAAGAATATATTTTTTAGAAAAAATCATGAGAGATTCAAATAAAAGTTGACATCCCATGAAAACTATGAAATTTTGATTAAGTTTGACTTTTAAAAATTATTAAAAAATGGATATTCATCAAAAATAAAAATAAAAAAAACCATGCTCTAGATTTTCAAGTAATCCATGTAAAGAAAAAAAAATTGCTCTTTTTTTGTGATGTCCCATCAACCTCATTTTTTTCAAAAAAACTTCAACAATTCATTTTTTTTCTTAAATTTATAAAAAATGTATCCAATTAAAAAATTATAAACATAAACTACACTAAGTATCCCATGTATCCAACTATTTATGTAGTAAAAAAAGAGAATCACTTAAAGAGCACAAGGCTATATATATTTAATAAAAAATGAAAAGCTTACCTATAAATCTAGATAGATTTTTAAAGAATATGTCAAAAACATTTATATTATTTGAGGTGTAACAGATTCCCTTACTCATTCTCCATGTCTTACATTGATGTCCACATGAGAAGGTTTATATGTAAGAAGGTTGATATGAGGGGTAGGAAAAGCAAGTAGGGCGAGGGTGGATATAAGTAACAAAAAACATGCTACTATAAGGAAACCACACACAACCTTCATTATTACTATTACCTTGATCCATTGCTATTATTCATTAGTCATCTCTATAATTTCCAAAGGAAATGAGGAGTCTCTATAGGGAGGTCTCTCTTTGTCTTCATTTTGTAATAGAGTGTCTACTTCTCGGGTGTAGAATTCATGATAGATCTAGGAAGATGAATTTTCAAGCACAAAAAAAACTAAATTGCATTAACTAATTTCATTGTTGTTCTCATCTGATGATGTAAAGATCTTTACAATGTATAGCCTTTGTAGTGGTGATAAGATACGGTGAAAGGTAAGCAAACTGGTGTTTGCTTCGGTTAGATTGCCATAATTAACATTCAAACAAGTGATGTTTGCAGTCGGTCACAATCTCAAACATGAAATTAAACTAACGGAGGTGGCTTAGTTAGCTTAGCATGTCAATTCCATGAATAGAGAGAAAATGACGCTAACAACCCCCGCCCCCCCCCCCACCCGCTCCCCTTAAGTCTAATTAAGGAGACATAAAAGAGGAAAGAGGGAAAACCCTATGGGAATAAAACCCTCCCCCTTAAACCTAACTAAGGAGACAAAGGCCTATAGAGGCAAAAAAGATGGGTCCTAGCATCAAGGCCATTTTAGGTACCCATTTACATATAAAATCCCCCATAAATATAGAGAGAATATAAGATTTAGGAAGATATGAATCCCCCATAATGAAAGAGCTCTTGTACCAATGATTAACACCTAAAGATAGAATATGATCCAATACTTGCAAATATCATTTCTCCCCTTAGGAAGAAAAGGATCCACTGGTGATTGGAGAAGCCAATCCAAAAAGATGGGTGATACAAGAATCCAAATCCAGACGATGTGTGTCTTTGAAAACTACTCACATGTCCACATGTCAAAAAGCGATGATGGCGATCCAAGATATTGTGAAGACTGATGTAGAGAAAGTTGTAAAGGTGATGAATATGGTGGGCCAACAGTGCTGATGTGGTTGTCATCAAAGAGGAGAGATAACCCCTCAAAGGTGTCCTCCAAATTTGAAATATGAGTCTCCATGAGCAAGTTTGAAACTCCTATCAAGAGATCATCCCAAAAAGTTGAATCAAGAAGACTATGGATGTCCTGTTGCAAGAAGCCATTGGAAGCTTTCGAAGAAGCAACACATAACTCAAAAGTAGCAACAAATGAAAGGAAAAAAGAGTGGTCCTCAAAGAGAAGAATTATATCCTCAATAGTGTCATCTAGATCCGAAATGAGGGATTTTTACAAACAAAAAAGAAATGCTTGGTAGAAATTGGTGCCGATGAACTGAATCCAAAAGACATAAATGATCCCACTACAACAAATTACTAGAGGCTCTCAAAAGAAGCATCTCTAGAATCTAGATCTGCAATAGGTGTTGTTGATGGAGAATCACTAAACTGATCATCCATACAAGATGTTTCCACATTAGATAAGGCGACAGAAGTCTCAATATCATCAATAGCCTAGTTCTCTAAGGAAACATCACTTTTAGATGGAAATTCAATGTCTCCATATAACTATTGGATGATGATCCAAGTAGTGAAAGAGAACTTAGTGTGCTCTATGTGATTTAGAGTATCCTCAGAAATAGTAAGACATGTTAGTCCATAGACTGTGTCTTTATTACTAAACCATGCATTATTTTTATCAAGGTCACTTGGCTTAGGAATGAGTCTAAGGAGATAGGGTAGTAGATCCTACTCATCGTAGTGATTCTTTATCCCTTATTTCCAAGACAAAAGGTTCTCTAAAGTTAACCTAACAAAAGATTGATAAAAGTGATGTTTAAAAGACATGATTAACCCCCCATAAACGGAACTTTATTTGAGTTCAAGATTACAAGGCATGTATAATTCCCCAATTATGAATGCAAAAAGGCATAAAAAGAAACTTATATCATCATGTGAAGAATGAACATAGCAACAGTTTTAATCCTCTCATCCAAGAAGTTTGGATAGTGCAGCAAATTGCAAATCTACACCAAATCGGATAGATTAGGCATAACACATCACAAATTTTGAAATCCCAGTTAAGGCACACAACTAAGTCAAATCTTCACATGGAAAAGGTTGAATTGTAGTAACTTGATCATAGATAAATCACAGAGGTGGTGTTGTATTTTCTTTCAACACCTCCAAATATGAGGTTTGCACAGCCTCTACAGGAGAAAGGGTTTGATCTGCAAACACGTGGATGGGAGCTCCATCATTAGAAAAGCTTTCTCATATCACAAGCGCCAAGTGTGGTTTGATTAGACAGATCAGAGGTGCCAAGTGTGGCGTGATTGAAAGAGCATGCATCTGTCAAGATGGTGTAGCCTACCACAAATATATGTGTTGTGGTTATGGATTTTCAAAGAGCCCACTAAGCATTAACCAAATTGTGGTAGGGCTCTCTCAAAAACCCATGAACTTCTCACGCCAAACAAGTAGAAGATGTGACAGACCGCCAGTCCCTTTAATAAAATGATGGCCAACAATGGGTGATTTGAGCCATAAAATAAATTCATGAAATCATGACTGTTGAAGGTTTCATCACCTTCAACAAAGAATCTATGGCTTCCAATAAAGAATTACAGCTGCAATCCCAAAAGTCTCGACTTCAATCAAGGGTCACACGACTTCCACAAAGAAAACGTGTCTCATGATATGGTCTGAGAGTGGCATGTGAATGGAATGCAACCTGTACCAAGTTCATCAATTTGCATTGACGGGAATTGGCCTGGGGTGAAGTCAGATGTTGACTATGTGTGAAATGGCATTTGGGTGATCCCACAATAGTGGTTTACAATTTTTGGCCAAATTGGACACTGAAATTATTATTTTTAATTAAATCTTCACATTCAGGCACCTATAGCGGCTAAACCGTGAGGAATTTGAAGATGATGCACACTAGAGTCTCATCACATTTTGTCTATACATTCTAAAAATATATATTTTAATTTTTTTGGAATAATATTGCACTTCTTTTTCCATCTCCCACGAAAACTAGTTTTTTTCATAAAACAACATTTTTAAAAAAATGATGCTCACTGTATACAACATAATTTTTTTTGTATGAAGGATAAAATTCTATTTTTTTCGAATTTAGATTTGTAACTATGATATCTAGCACTTTCATTTGGTCTCGTGGTTTTTTATTGAATATTTTTTCCATAATAGAGTTTCAAAGTCAAACCAATTGCAATGCAAACATAGGCGGAATGTATACAACATAACTTTTTCTATATTTATCGAAATTCAATTTTTCTTTTTAATTGATCAAGGACATTAATACCCAGCACAAACATTATTTTTTAAAATTTATTTTGATAATTTTCTATTTTCCACATGTTCAAAACAGAGAGCTTGACTTTTGGTGAAAAACCTATGTTTAATATAACTAAAAAAACACATACATAATAAAACCAAAACATATTAAAATTATATTCATGGGATAGCTCATTTCAAGGACTACCATAATTATTTGAAATAAATTTTAAATTTATTCATTTGATCCCCCAAAAGGTAAATCAAAAGTGATTTTTTATCATAATTTGGATATGTGTAAAGGAGACTCATTTATAGGTATGATTTAAAACTAGCGAGGTTCTATCCAAGGGGGTTTGATCTAAGGTGGTTTGATCAAACCCTCTTCAATTGGAATCCTTAAAATGGAACTTTTAAAGGCTTAAATCATTATATTTTCTACAAATATGTGATTTCAGCAAAAATCAGTTCCTCTCAAAAATTGTAAGCCAGCTTTGTGGGATCACCCATTTTCTTCCTCCTATGTGGGAAGTGATGGCAAAAAATAGTGGTCACCACTATGTCAAGTTCCTTAGACCAATGAATAGGCTATGGCACACCAATAAATAGCCTCAGGTCACCTGTGAAGAACAAACAAACCACGAGCTTGGTAGCTTTTAACACTTCCTACAACTTTTGAAACACACAAAAATCAAATATAACAAAATACAACAAATAATTTCAACTATGGGCTTGCCTTATCTCCCCCTAGGCTCTGATATTGGATGTAGAATTCCTGATAGATCTAGGAAGACAAATTTTCAAGTACAGAAAAACTAAATTTCATTAACCGATTTCATTGTTGTTCTCATCTGATGATGCAAAGATCTTTACAATATATAGCCTCCATAGTGGTGATAAGAGGTGGTGAAAAGTAAGAAAATTATTGTTTGCTTAAGTTAGCTTATCGTAATAAACAAAACAAGTGATGTTTGCAGTCAGTCACAATCTCAAACATGAAATGAAACTAATGGTTGCCGCTTACCTCATGTCCCCATGCTGCTGCTTAAGTGCATTTTCTGCTTATATTTAAGTAGCAAGAGTGTTCCCATGCAAATTTAAAACTGTGGGAAAAGGATAATTTAGAATCTTACCTATTTTGGTGGTGTAGCTATTGTTTAGGAATTGAAAATAAGTTGTGGAAAAAAATTGGGGGTTCCAAATAAGAAGTTTAAGAGACAAAATTTTATTTCTCCAAGGTCAGGATCTTAATGCTATCATATTTTGTATATGCAGAAAACAGGGGGAACTGTCGCTTTGTTGGAACTTTGAGATGCTCATTCAACATCATACATATGATGTGCCCTTTTCATGGAACTTCATTTTATTTTTCCTAAAACTGTCAGTGAACCAATGCCAATGGCTATTGGTTATACTTGTTTCAGAATAAGAATGTCATGTCTATTAACAATGTGAATATGATATAATGAATAAGATAAAAATAGGTGTGACATTTTTGGTAGCTATGAGTGTTAATACAATTGTAGCAGTAAATGAAAGAAGAAAACAGATAAAACTGAGGAACACACACATACACATAAACAAAACTAGATTGTTAA
This sequence comes from Sequoiadendron giganteum, assembly GCA_007115665.2. Lineage (NCBI taxonomy): Eukaryota > Viridiplantae > Streptophyta > Pinopsida > Cupressales > Cupressaceae > Sequoiadendron > Sequoiadendron giganteum. The sequence goes on from CM021103.1 coordinate 486,145,167, forward strand.
TGAGGTTTGTCAAATGACTACATACAAATATATCTCTCTGTATTAAAATTTAGAATCAACTCTCATACAAATAGATTTGCAGCTATCAATCTACATCTACAACATCTCACAATAATAATAATCTTTTTGTTGTTCCTACAACTATATACATATTCCACTACAAGACTAATAAAATCCAATACATAAAGGACCTATGAAATATACTAATATCATCCTCAACATGAGAGAAAATGAATGCAGTGATCATTACATAGTGGAGGGAATAGTGGAAGTGTCAGGAGCGATACACCAACCATGCAAAAATAAAGAAAAAAGCAGAACCGTTATCTACTTTTACGGATTGGGCTGCACATAACGGATACATTACACCAACAATGAGGATGGGACATAATGAATGAACAGTTATATCTCAATTTAACAAAATAGGAATTCCACAGGCATCAAAATAAGTTAAATAAAGAAGATAGTCACAAACAAAGATTAGATCATAATTAGTTCGTAAATATGGATAATAGGAAGGCTTGGATCGATGATCATTTACTAAGTATTTATATTAATAAGCTAATGAAATCACACATACTTTAAAGTTTATTTAGCTGTTAGTTTTTTGAAGTCTAAATTTAAAATTAAGAAACTTCTATTTCGAATAGATGTTTCCACTTCCAATTAAGAAACATCTAGCTCGAATAGAAGCTTCTAGTATCTCTTTCGAAAGTTTCCCCATTTTTATAAATATGTCAAAGATGATCTCTCATTTTGAGATGTTGAGAAGAAGAATTAATTTTCTGAGAAGAAGATTCAATTGTTGAATTGAAGCTTTTGATATAAAAAGTTTTTCAGATGCAATAAAAGATATTGATCCTTGCCTCATGGTTTTTCCTCCACATTGGAGGTTTTCCACGTAAATCATTGTGTATTGAGCATCTTTGAATTTTCTATCTATTTTATTTGTTGTGGTTATATTATTGCTATTGTTATTATTTTTATTTTGGCTTAAATTTCATAACAACTGGTATCAAAGTGCTAGGTTGCTGAAAGATTTGGTGTGTGTAGGTTTTTCTTTCATTGAGCAGCATGGAGGTCACAACGAGTGACATGGAGAAGTTAAATGGGGCTAATTTTTCCCTATGGAAATCCCAAATGGAGGATATATTAATTATGAGAGATCGGTATTTACTGCTCAAAGGAATATATAAGAAACCCACATCAATGGCAGATGAAGATTGAAAAAAGATGGATAGAAAGGCAATTGCAACCATCTGTCAATGCTCGGATAAGAATGTGTATTTTAATGTTGTCGGAGAGAAGACATTAGCAGAACTATGGAAAAAGCTTCATGATCTATATGAGAAGAACACAACATCAAATAAAGTTTTTCTGATGAAAAATTATACAATTTCAAAATGAAGGAGGGTGCTTCAGTAGTAGAACATTTAAATGAGTTCAACATAATTACTAGTTAGCTTGCCTCTATTAAAATCACTTTGGATGATGAGATTAGAGCCATCTTATTAATGTGTTTTGTGTCAAAAAGCTGGGATAATCTAATCATAGCTATTAGCACTTCGACACCTGGAGGAACTCTAAAGTTTGATGATGCTAGTAGCAATTTAATGAATGAGGAGTTGCGGCATAAATCAATGATAGAAAATTAGGGAGGAGAAGCCTTAGCCCTAGCTGATCGCGGTAGAAAATTTGATCAAACCCGACAAGGACGTTCGAAGTCAAGAGGAAGATCAAAATCAAGAAGAGGTAGAATCACCTGTTATCATTATGAAAAATCAGGACACGTGAAAAGAGAATGTTGAATCTGGAAGCGAGAGCATAAGGAACAAAAACTAGCAAGTGCAAATGAAGATACTACGGTTGTTGCATCAGATGACTTGAGGTATTAATTACTATTTCATATGAGGATGCATGCCTTTGTACTTCTAATCATGATATTGATTGGATTTTAGATTTCGGAGCCTCCTATCATGCTACCCCAAACAGAGAAAATTTTGTTTCTTATAAATATGGTAATTTGGGTAAGGTTCGCTTGGGTAATAATAATTTATGTAATATTGAGGGAGTGGGAAATGTTTTAATAAAATAGAAGATGGTTATAGTTTATTGCTTAAATAGGTCAGACATGTACCAGAGCTTGGAATGAATTTAGTTTCAGTTGGAAAGCTAAATTATGAAGGTTGTCATATAGTATTTGGCAAGGGATGCTAAAAAAATGTAAAAGGTTCACTGGTTGTTGGAAAGGGGCAGAAAATGGGCATTTTTATACATTAAAATCGAAGCTACAAAGGACAAATATTGTTATTGTTGCAGAGGAGCTTGCAACACATTTGTGGCACAAAATACTTGGACGCATGACAGAAAGAGGTCTGAAAATACTTGTTGAGAAAAAAAAATTGCCTAGAATAAAAGGTACATAATTTAAATTTTGTGAACATTGTATTATGGGTAGAGAGAAAAGAGTGTCATTCTTAAGGAATAATTCAAAAAGGGATACAAACATATTAGATTTGGTGCATTTTGATGTTAGTGGCCTAATCTATATAAAATCATTGGGAGGGGTTACTTATTTCATTACTTTTATTGATGATGCATCAAAAAAGGTGTGGGCTTTCCCTATTAAAAGTAAGGATCAAGTTTTAGATGTTTTTCAAAAATTTCATATGGTTGTTGAAAGGGAAACTAATTTTTTTTTAGATGTATTAGAATAGATAATGGTGGGGATTATTGCTCCAAATCCTTCAAAGAATATTGTAGTAAATATGGGATAAAGCATGTCAAAATAGTTCCTCTCACTCCACAACAAAATGAGACAGCCGAGAGAATGAATCGAACAATAATGGAGAAGGTGAGAAGTATTCTTTCAAATTCTAGTTTGCCTAAACATTTTTAGGCAGAGGTTGTCTGTACTGCTTGTTACTTAATAAATCACTCTCCCAAAACTTCATTAGATGGAGGCATTCCCGAAAAGGTATGGACCGGTAAGGAGTTATATTATTCTCATTTAAAAGTTTTCAATTGTGAAGCTTATGTGCACATTCCTAAAGAACAAAGGTCCAAGTTAGATAGAAACTTGATCATTGAAATGTATTTTCTTAGGATATGTTGACAATGAGCTAGGTTATCAGTTGTGGGATCCTCTAAAAAGAAGAATTATAGAAAAATAGATGTTATTTTTAATGAAGGAAAAATGTTTAAAAATATTGACAAAAGTGTGGAGATGCAAAAATTTGTTGAAATTAAAGGACAACAAAAGGAGCAACAAGAAAATTTGTCACCATTGGAAGAAGTCACTGCTAAAAATAATGACCAGCCATTACAACATAATGGAAATCAGGAACAACAAGAAGCAGAAGTCGTGCAAGAGTCATTACAAGATATTTTGGTTCACAGATCTACTAGGCCTCATAAGGTTTCACAAAGATATCCTCCCTCTGATTATATTTTATTAACTGATGAAGGTGAACCTAGTTGTTTTCAAGAAGCTTGTACAGATGAACATAGTAAAGAATGGAATAAAGTAATGAAGGATGAAATGGACTCTTTGCTAGAAAATAGAACTTGGGAGATGGTAAAGCTTCCAAAAGGAAGAAAAGCTCTACAAAACAAATGGGTGTACAAGATCAAACATGCTAGAAGAGATACAAAGCAAGGTTGGTGGTGAAGGGATTTTCTCAGAAAGAAGGTATTGACTTCAATGAAATTTTTTCACCTGTTGTTAAAATGTCATCCATTAGAATTATTTTTGGTCTTGTTACTGCTCTAGATTTGGAATGTGAACAGTTAGATGTAAAGACTGCCTTCCTTCATGGAGAATTGAAAGAGGAAATTTATATGGAGCAGCCAAAATTTTTCAAAATAAAAGGTAAAGAGAACTTGGTTTGTAGGTTGAAAAAGAGTCTTTATGGGTTGAAACAGGCACCTCGCCAGTGGTATAAGAAATTTGATTCATTTATGTTGGAGCATGATTTTAATATACTAAAGACTAATCATAGTGTCTACATCAAGAGATATGACCAAGATAAATACATTATATTATTGTTATATGTGGATGATATGTTAGTTGTTGGGAAGGATAAGAATATGATTAACAGGTTGAAGAAAGATTTGAGAAGCTAGTTTGCAATGAAGGATTTGGGTCCAACACAACAAATATTGGACATGAAGATCATTCGTGACAGAAAGAAGAAAAAATTGTGGTTGTCACAAGAAAAATACATTGAGAAGGTGCTTGATAGATTTAATATGAAGGATGCCAAGCCAGTTGGTGCACCTCTTGCTTCCCATTTTAAATTGAATTTTGATTCATGCCCTTGTGATGAAAAAGAGAAGGAAGAAATGAAAAATATTCCTTATGATCCATCAGTTGGTAGTTTAATGTATTCCATGGTATGCACATGGCCAGACATTGCACATTCAGTGGGAGTAGTTAGCAAGTTCCTTGCAAATCCAGGCAAACAACACTGACAAGCGGTGAAATGGATGTTAAGATATCTTAAAGGTACTAGTCATTACTATTTATTTTTTGGTCATACTGATTGGTGCTTGAAGGTTTTACAGATGCATATATGGCTAGAGATGTCGACACTAGAAATTCCACCATTGGTTACCTATATACATTTGCAGGTGCACCGGTGTCTTGGGTATCTAGGCTACAAAAAATTGTAGCTCACTCCACAACCGAGGCAGAATAAATAGTTGCAACTGAAGCGTGCAAAGAAATGTTGTGGGTATCCCTGGAGATTTGGGAGTAAAACAAGACAAGTATTTCATTACTGCTGCTGTTATTATTTTTATTTTGGCTTAAATTTCATGACATAAACAAATGGAGAGTTTTGTGACCAATGACACACAAGCCTAATTTCTGCTTATAAAATTTAAGGGCAAGTAAAAAATGGGATATAATAAGAGAATTGAAAATTAAGATGGACTTGAGTTAAGTTTATTTATATGCTATAATTGATGAATGATGGTGAATAAATTTAGTATTAAATTTTCCTTAGGTTTTACTTTTGATATGATAACATAAATATTTTGTTTGATTAGCAGGAGATCATTCAATGTCTTTTGTTTCAGCAAATAGATGATTGTATTCGATTTAGATGTTTTGATTTCATATCAATTTTAGAAGTGGTTATGGGATGATTTATGAGTAGGATATATCAATGCTTGATTACTATTATAAAGAGATTGATACCAATTTTTGGTATCCGGTAAATTCATCATCAGCAATTCACCGAAGGAAAATTCACCGTCAAGAAAATATTACTACTGTTAATTTTTTGTCGCGGTGAATTGTTGGGGTGGATTTTACTTGGTGGTGAATTTTTCGTCGGTAAATTTTCCATGGCGGTGAATTGGTGACGGTGAATTTTCCTTCGGTGAATTACTGACGATGAATTTTCCTAGAGCCCTAGTTCTTAGAAATTCCTGGTGATAGCATTTCATATGAATAAAGCTTTGTCACTAATTGTATCTTTCTTTTGTCTTTATAGTATGTTTCCAAGATCAACCCATGAGACCTTTGCACAAAAGCTTTACCAAAATTTCAAGAACAATAAGCGCTTCATCAAACCAAAACTTTCTCCCACTAACTTCATAATTTTTCAATACGTTGGTGATGTGAGAAACTGCTTCTTTTAACTCATATTTATAACACTTAATTTTTACAAGCACTAGCATTTGTATCAAAGGACTGCTCATCTCCTTTGTCTTATGGATCTGCCAGGTTACATATCAGATTGATTTGTTTCTTGACAAGAATAAAGATGATGTTGTTGTAGAGCATCAAGGTCTCTTAAATTCTTCAAAATGTTCCTTTGTTGTAGGTCCCTTTCCTCCTCTACCTGAGGAATCTTCTAAGTCATCAAAATTCTCCTCCATTGGTACACATTCTAAGGTAGGATGGATTTTTGCTTGTACACTGGTGACACAACACAACCTTTGTCTTTCAAACCTTTGTGATTTTTAATTATTGAGTTTGTTTTCTTTTGCTTGCTATCATATCTTCCCCTTCTAAATTTTAATTTCTTGGAATTTATGATGGGTGTTGATACACACCTATAATTTTATTATCATGAATAATCTTTGAAAGTATTGAGATATTAAATTTTTTATTTTATTTTTGTGTAGCAACAACTACAATATCTCCTAGAGACACTGAGCTCAATAGAACCTCATTACATACGATGTGTGAAACCAAACAGTGTTCTAAAGCCAAGCATTTTTTAGAACTACAATGTTCTATAACAACTACATTGTGGGGTAAGTATTTTCTGGCCATATATTGCTACATTTGATTCTTTTAGTTTGTTGCTAGTTAGAAAGCAAGAATATTTCCATTTTTAATGACTAATGAGATATCCAAGTTCAGTCATTAAGATAGCATGCTTAAACATAGAATTTTCATTAAAATTTATGCTTCAACTATATTGTAGGGTGTCATGGAGGCAATCAAAATCAGCTATGCAGGGTACCCTACAAGGTGAACATTTGATGAATTTCTTGATCATTTTGGTATTCTTGCCCCCCAAGCATTGTATGGATTTCTTAAGGTAAGTTGCTTTCCATGGTTTCAGTGAGCTAATTTTGGAATCTGTGAATCAGATTTTGTTTTCTATGAATAGATTGAAGCAGTAGTTGTAGGGAGCTTGATTTAGGTCCACTTCATTTAAAAAAGATCTACTGTGGTAGGGTTTTATAAAAAAAAAAACTACTAACTCTACCCAAATCAAATCTTGTGCATCAGATTGTATGTATGTAGGAGTATATACACATATGTCAGCAACATCAATCGACTTACTCTCTCAATCTTGATTGTATGTATGTAGGATTATATACACATACGTCAGCGACATCAATCGACTTACTCTCTCAATCCTTATCATCAAAAACATAAAGGATTTACCCAGTTCATACCCATTTAAAAATTGCAACAAAAATCACCACAAGAGCATACAAATGGGAAAGTAACATGCTAACGCAGAACTCTCCTGCTAGTGCATACAAAGTCCAATAGAAACAATGTTAGTATATGCTAAGGATGCTACCTGAGAAAAATTCCCCGAGCAGCATCATTGAGGATTGGCATGGTATTCAAGGGTTTAACCCCCAACAACATGCTAGGTTAATGGAATAGGTATATGCCATGGGGTCAAGTGTGAATGGCAAGGATGAAGGTTAAAAATGAGGATGACACCATCTATGCAAGGTTTAATAAGAAAAACCAAAACCATATGAAGAAAAATGCAAATACACAATCTCAAAAGATACTAAATGAGGACGACACCATCTATGCAAGGTTTAATAAGAAAAACCAAAACCATATGAAGAAAAATGCAAATACACAATCTCAAAAGATACTAAAATCAAAAATAAAAAACAAAAATAAAACCAAAGTTACAAATAACATAACGACTAAAAAATAGTATTAAATAAAATTGTAAATCATACCTCAAAACCCTAATTGGTATGTGCAAACCCAAGAGCAAGCAAAGAATGCAAACACAAGCAGATTTCCAAGAAAAACTCGATTCAATGATAGCAACAATAAACTGGAGGTGAGAAAACATGAAACACTGTAGGAAAATGGTGAAGAATGAAGATTCAAACAAGTTAAAATGATATTAAAACCCTCATTAAAATCCGCACAAAAGTTGCAGTTAATGCCTTATGTGCACACTTAGTAGTGTAGTTATGCTAAAAATCGACACAACTACATCCCAATATGTAGTTAGTAAAAAGATGCAGGGGTGTTGAATTTCAGTGACCTTGCACATTTAGAAAACACTAACACTTGAAATTAAGTTATTTTTTCAATTTTTCAAAAAGCAAAAAACCTGATCACTCGAAATGACTTTTTGAGGGATTGAGCCACACACAAGCGCAATTGAGATTTGCCTTGATTTGTGTGCTTAGAGGACGTGGGATACGAAATTAACAAGTTTCATAGGAGTTATCACACGAATTGAGTGTGTTGTATTTGAGGATAACATAGTACCAAGAACAATCACAATGATCCACACATGCAACACAAATAGTTGCATACTCTCACACAATATGTCACCATAACTCTCCTACATCATATGAATATGAACCTCTAGGAAGTCGCCATAAAAAGAAGAGAGAAAACTTGTAAATCACATCATTCCCTTCTACCAACACCTCAAAGTGATTAGTTGTGTCAAGTATGATCTCCTTTACAACCCCAAATGAAAATCCAAAACAACACCCAACAAATCAATCTCATAGGTCAAATGAAACATATGTTTCATGTAATACCATGAATGTAAGCTTCTCTTAACCAAGGAATATCAAACACAATATATCCATTTCCAAAACTAGGAATAATCGCATTAGACATCTCATATGATCCTCATAAATGGCATTATAAAACAATACTTATGCACAAGGAGACAATCATACCAAACATCCCTCAAATGAACCCTCTAGAACTAACTATTCATAGCTCAAAATCTATATCAATGAGTAGACAAAACATAAAACATAATGCATCTAAAAAAAGAATGGAAAAATACATCTCAAATGATAAGTCGTCGAGTAGACCAAGAGTGGGGAATGAGAATGCTCCTCTAGAATAACTAAATCATTGTGACTCTCTAAGAACAATTTCATCTATAGGTCCATCATGAACTCGTGTCCATATCTAGGTGAAGGCTCCTTGGTCTTCCTAATGAAATCTTCAAAGAGTAACCATCTCAACAAATGTCTCTAATCCAAAGATAACTCCAACCTCACCTATGTCTCCAAGTATATTATATAGTTGCTCACACACTTGTCAAGTAAGCTCACAAGCTTTGCACTTTTGAAGTAGTCAAATGTTTTGTCCTACCATCCTAGATCCACTACCTTACCTATATAAAGAAGGCTTCTATGTACATTCTACTTAACTCTTTGATAATATCATTTGGCTTATTTTGTGTGCTCATGTCTTGTGGAAGTTTATCTCTATTTTTTATTTCTATTCTTGGCTAATCCCAACAAAATTAGCTAAACAAAAATTGTAGGCACATGACTCACAAGTCTTTGAACATTATGAATTGAATCCCCTTGTATACAATTTTGACATAAAACAAATACAAAAATTCAAGAATTGTATTGTAGTCATGATCAAAGATTGTCAACAAACCTTAGTTGTGGCATATGGAATTTAGTCTTCACTAGCATTTGCTAAGTATGCAACTAATATAGAATTATTCAATTATTATCTGATCAAATGGAATTTAACCATTACGGCATTATGTTAGGTTTGTCATACATGAATAAAGTAGTCAATTGACTATGTTATGAATATAATTGTAATATTCTTTTTAATCCTATGGATGTCTCCCATTGTGTTTTTCTGAAAATTCTTATAGCCCTAATCCTTTTGAGTTCCACTTGTTTAAACCTATTGCTACTCCCAACAATTAAAAAATGTATTTTTAGCTCTCTTCCAACCACCTTCAAACCCACGTCTCATTAGTATTAATTTATAAATCTCATTATGCACAATTTAATAATAACATGAATGTGTTATTACAATGCAATATAAATTGTAATTTTATTTTTACATATAGAAACAGTATTCTCTCGATGTCTATGGATGTGATCTGCCTCCCGCACAAAAAACATGTACCATTTTATGGCCTTCAATCAAACTACATCCAGGGATCTTTTTAATTCCTCTTTCATCAATTTCCTTACCATTTGAACCTCACCCCACCTTCCCACTTCTGCATAGATGTTTGAGAGAAGAATATAAGTTGCATCATTTTTAGGATTCAAATAAAAAAGCAGCATCGCTGTAAATACTCCTAAGCCTACATTCATATGTGATCTACAGGGACCAAGAAAACAAGTCCACACAACCACCACAGGTTTGATGGCATCTTAATGATAAAGTTTAGGGTATCCTCAAGATAGCCAACATGGGCAAGAAGGTCAACCATGCACAGATAATGCTGTAATACAATACCGGTTACTCATATGATTGAAATGTGTACATCCCTCATCCACTAAACCTGCATGGCTGCATGCACAAAGAACACTAGCAAAGCTTACAAAGTCAGGACATGTACCAGAGTGTTTCACTAATTCAAAGACTTTGAGAGCATCTTCGCAAAATCCATTTCCTGCAATTATCACATTCCATGAGACGACATTTCTGTGAGGCATTCTGTCAAACAGTTTGCGTGCCTTGTCTATGCTTCCACATTTAGCATACATGTCTATCAAAGCATTTCCAACTGTAATATCTGAGAAAAATCCCCCTTCCATTATGCTTTGATGAATGTCCATACCCTATTCCAAAGCTCCCATTTTGGCACAGGAAGGGAGGATGCTCGCAAAAGTTGTGGAATTTGACTTTACACCTGCCAAGTGCATTTGGTTGAAATATTCTGACGCCTTTTCAACAAATCCATTTTTTGCATATCCTGCAATCAATTTATCCATGAGATGACATCTCTTTGAGGCATTCTGTCAAACAATTCACGTACCTTATGCACTTAGTAAAATTGATACTTAATCTGGAACGTCTAATTCAATCTCAAATGTTGAACGTAACACAGACAAAAGATAATATAATATACAAAATGGAGAGGGTAGAGTGTGAGCTCTCCTCTCCCATTTCCTTTGGGAGAGCATCTTTCCATTCACTTGAAGTATTTCTCACCTTTCATTTTTTCCCATTCTCCACTTCCTCTAACTTTTCATTTCATACACATGCTGGATTCCTGAAAACAAATGTATATAAGCAACGATCTGCATTACACTCTATACATCAAACTTTACAAATGCTAATTTTACAAAGCTAACAGCATGGTCTGGATTGTCAAATTGAAAACGAGAAAAAGAAAAAGAAAACTTACTGGAAATTGAAAACAAAACCTTGTCACTTCATTATTACGGCAGGTCTGGCATGGTGTATATTATCACAGTGCAAGTTTCAGTTTGCTCCATTTAGTATCAATTCTGACATGGTGTAAATTATCATAGTGTAAGCCTATTTTTTTAGATTGTTTCATTTAGCATTACCAATCATTTCCACATGAACATTGTCCGTGTTTAAAATGATGGAAACGATTCACATCTCTCACAACAATTTCTCTTGCAACAATCTTATAAATTTAATTGCCGTGTGGCAATCAACACAAACTCGAAGGTTCTTCACAACTCTAATAGTTGTCCCAAAAGGTGTGTTTAACAAACCAAATGAAATTGCCAACTTTCACTATGATAGCAGAAAAATAATTATTTTTCCTCTTCTTCAACATCATTAAGTAAATGTCTTGAATCTGAAAAATGCCCTGCTGCTTTCATCTCCCATGCCAATTTCTCCAACATTGCATAGATCTCCTGTGTCTGTGGATGTGATCTGTCTCCTACACAAAAAACATGTACCATTTTATGGCCTTCAATCCAACTACATCCATGGATCTTTTTAATTCCTCTATCTTTCATCAATTTCCTTACCATTTGAACCTCACCCCACCTTCTCACTTCTGCATAGTTGATTGAGAGAAGAATATAAGTTGCAGCATTCTTAGACTCCAAATCAAAAAGAAGCATCGCTGTAAATACTCCTAAGCCTGTATTCATATGTGATCTACAGGCACCAAGGAAACAAGTCCACACAACCACCATAGGTTTAACTGGCATCTTAATGATAAAGTTTAGGGTGTCCTCAAGATAGCCAGCACGGGCAAGAAAGTCAACCATGCACACATAATGATCAACTGTAGCTGTAATGCAATAGAGGTTACTCATATGATTGAAATATGTACATTCCTCATCCACTAAACCTGCATGGCTGCATACACATAGAACACTAGCAAAGCTTATAATGTCAGGATATACTCCAGAGTGTTTCATTAATTCAAAAAAATTGAGAGCATCTTTGCAAAATCCATTTTGTGCATATCCTGCAATCATTGCATTCCATGAGATGACATCTCTTTGAGGCATTCTGTCAAACAGTTCACGTGCCTTGTCTATGCTTCCACATTTTGCATACATGTTTACTAAGGCATTTCCAACTGCAATATCTGACAAAAATCCCCTTTCCATTATGCTTTGATGAAGGTCTATACCCTGTTTCAAAGCTCCCGTTTTGGCACAGGCAGGGAGGATGCTGGCGAAAGTTGTGGAATTTGACTTTACACCTGCCAATTGTATTTGCTTGAAAAAATCTAAAACCTTTTTAACAAATCCATTTTATGCATATCCTGCAATCATTGTATTCCACGAGATGACATCTCTTTGAGGCATTCTATCAAACAATTCACGTGCCTTATCTATGCTTCCACATTTTGAATACATGTCTTCCAGAGCATTTCCAACTATATTATCTGACAAAAAGCCCCCTTCCATTATACTTTCATGGATCTCCAGCCCTATTCCAACGTTCCCATTTTGGCACAGGAAGAGAGGATGCTGGCAAAGGTTGTGGAATTTGGCTTTACACCTGCCAATTGCATTTGCTTGAAAGTTTCTAAAGCCTTTTCAACAAATCCATTCTGTGCATATCCTGCAATCATGGCATTCCATAAAACCACATTTCTTTGAGGCATTTTTTCAAACATTTCGCATGCCTTGTCTACGCTTCCCCATACATGTCTACCAGGGCAGTTGCAACTACAACATCTAACAAAATTGCTCCATCCTTTATGCTTTGATGGATGTCCATACCTTGTTTCACAGCTCCTATTTTGGCACATGCAGGGAGTATGCTGACAAATTTTGTGGAATTTGGCTTTACGCCTGCCGATTGCATTTGCTTGAAAATTTCTAAAGCCTTTTCAACAAATCCATTTTGTGCATATCTTGCAATCATTGCAGTCCATGAGACCACATTTCTTTGAGGCATTTTGCATACATGTCTACCAGGGCAATTGCAACTACAACATCTAACAAAATTCCTCTTAACTTTTATGCTTTGATGAATGTGCATACCCTGTTCCAATGCTCCTAGTTGGGCATAGCCAGGGAGGATGCTGGCAAAGGTTGGGGGATTTGGCTTGACACCTGCCAATTGCATTTGATTGAAAGTTTTTAAAGCCTTTTCAGAAAATCCAGTTTGTGCATATTCCGAAATCATTGCAGTCCATGAGACCACATTTCTTTGAGGCATCTTGTCAAACAGATCACGTGCTTTGTCTATGCTTCCACATTTTGCATTCATGTCTACCAGGGCACTTGCAACTACAACATCTGACAAAATTCCTTTATCCGTTATGCTTTGATGGTGGATATTCATACCGTGTTCCAAAGCTCCCATTTTGGCGCAGGCTGGGAGTACGCTGACAAATGTGAACTGATCAGGTTGGAAACCTGTTCGTTGCATATGGTGAAACAATGCGACTGCCTCGTGAGGATTACCATGTCTTATGTACGCTGCAATAATCGTATTCCATGAGACGCTGTCTCGTTCTTTCATGTAGTCAAACACTTTTCGAACATCAACCAAACTTCCGCATTTGGCAGACATGTCGATAAGCCTAATATAAAAAGTTATGCGTGTAGCGAATGCAAATCGCCTCTGAGCGATGAAAGAGTGGACTTCTTTCTCTTGTGAAAGCGAATTCTTGAGAATACAAGTCTGCAATAATTGAAGATATGTGGATTAGTCTTCAGGGGGTTTGTGCGTAGTAAGCAGAATGTACATAGCCTCCTTCAACATAATGTTGTTAGATTGAGGTGAATAGTGGATGGCAATGGCATTTTTATGATTATGAAAAGTGTGCAGAGTTGTTCAGTCTACATCTCCCAGAATGACTTTGCCGGTAGTAAGCCTGGGAGCATTTTCAGTTAATAGCAGAGCGTCAAGTTACAGCACCCTCCAAATGTTTACCTTCTCAGCTCGTGCCTGGTCAAGAATCAAATGTGATGAACTTCTAACATCGACTGCCTCTACGTTTGTTGAACTTTTGCAGGTGTCAGCAACTAGTCTAGTAGCTCCACTCCTTTATGGAAGATTAAATTTTAGGCTAATCCAATGAAAAGCATACACATAGCTAAATATTAGCTTACATTAAATAGTAGATGGAAATATTGGATTAATTATTAAATAATTAGCAAATCAAAATCAAAGGATGAGTGTTTGAATGATCTAAAATATATGTAATTCAATAACGGTAAAATCTATGTACTACATATTTTGGGTTAAGTTTATTAATCTAGATCTAGTTTGTAACTACATATTTGGTTAGTTGTTGTGAACTTGATCTTTGGTAATTTATAAATTATGTCTGATATTCAATCTAAAAGTGAAATATTTGATCTCTCGCCTAAAAACGGGGTTAGTACAATTTATAGCTTACAATTGATGAAATCCACTATTTTTTGTCATTTCAAGTCATGCAAGGATGTCAATGACTTCGAAAAATGATTGAAGTCAATAGGCAATTTGTTTAGAAATAAATTTTATTACTCCTTTTAAGCACCAAATTCAAATGTGATGTTATCTATTACCATTATAAATGCTTCTAGAATGAGAGATCTTTCTTCAATGAGTAGGTATGTGAGATGTTATTTGATGTTCTAAATGAGTGTGCAAATGGATTCCTTTTGTACAATTGTAACATGATAATAAATCATGCAAACATGTACATAGTTGACTCTAGGTGGGAAAGATAAAGAGGGTCAATTGATCAAATGTGAATTTAGGTGAGTCAAGTTTACACTTTCAAGGATCATCCTATGTCTATCAACTCGACTTGGGATTAGATAGGAAAAACGGAGCATGGAAAAGGCTATATTGGGATTGGTATAAGGATAATCATTAGTATCTAGACAAATGGGCCAAGTATAGGAACATATACACACATGAATAAGATATGTTGATAAGCATCAAGTTGTGTGTAGATAAGGTTTAGTTAAATAGGTAAAATGGACTTGACTTTACACGAGTATGCCCTTTGTCATCATGTACATGTATCAAGACAACGTCACAAAATAGATACAAAAATAAAGGGGAAAAAGCATCAAGATACATTTTCACTATTACATTTTGCTACCACTTTAATGTTATAAAAAAGGAAATTCTCTAATGAGCACTTATGTAACATGTCCATTGTTCAACACAAAAAATACTATGTTTCAACCACAAGTAAATAAATTATGATGCCAACACTTAGCAATAAAAAAAAATATTTTTATATATAAGAATAATATGCACATTTGAAACAAACATCATTCCAAACTTACCCATTGCATTACAACAAAGTATTACAACTTTCCAATATATTGATTTCATAATTTCATGATAAAATTTCTCTTTTACAATTTTCTATAGAAATGGATACATAAAACTTGCATAGCTTCCATGAGCTTCTAACACTAGGTATACGAATGGTCCAAGTGTCCTTCATCAAATCTTGGTCGCCTACTGATGAGGAGAAGCATCACTCAAGTGCTTTTCTGCCAACCATGGACTTATTGTGGTCTCCCGCATATCCACCTAACTGGTAAGATGGCCCTCCCTTTGATGAAGAGATTGGTTTGGTAACCCCATAATAAAAATGACCTTCCTTGAGCTTGGTGTTGTGTCCTACATATCTAGATCTATCACACAATGGCTATAACCTACACATATGGCATTCTCTGTCTAGTATGTAAACCTAGATTATAGTTACTAACAGTGTAAATAGTGACAACTTACACTACCTTGGCCAAAGTATTCATCACCTAGTACTTCGAGTGGATGTCACATATTTCACCCACCTTCCTAGCTCAATTTGTATTGACCATTCATATCCTCTGCATATGCTATCCTCTTATGCCATGGAGTAACCTTAACCCCAGGGATAACCTATAACCTCTTAAGTTTATTATGGAACTTCTACTTAAGTAGTTCAAAGTAACTCTATCTTACCAATTAACCATACGGATAAACATAGCGTCACATCATTAAATGACTCTATTTGAAAAGTACATTCACAACAATACAAGTTTCCATACAAGAGTGTAATCTCAACAATAAATGACTATGATCAAAATGCATAACCTCATCAATAAATGAAAATCAAAAGTATAATCTTCAACAATAAATCACTTCAAACAAAGATATAATCAACAATCAAATGATCAACTAGATCATAAAGCCTAATTCCAACCTATGTGCTTCAATCACTAATCAAGTAAACAACCCAACCAAATAGGTTATTCTTGACATAGGATTTCAATCAAAGTAAAGTAACGTTCAAGTGAACATAAACCAATCATAAAACTTCTCTTTCAAATACCTCATACATTCACATGTGTACTATATTTGTATATCATATGGAGGACATAATCATCTTGCGAGGAGTTGATGCTATTACACCCATAGTCCTCTCACAATACAGTTTAGGGTTACTAGAAAGTGTGTCCTTTTTTAGAATTCTATGAATAGGAAGTATCTAATTCAAAATAAGAAAATAGCATAACCAACAGATGCAACTCTCAACCCTATTTTCCATGAAGGTTTACCTAGCATTAAAACACTTTAAAGTAACACAATATAGTATTCACCAGCTAAGCAACAACTATAGAATCTTAACTTATATAGTTCATAGTAACCACAAAACATTCATAATCCAATGCATATAGTATATGCATATAACCCTTTATCAAGGTTTTCTAACAACTAAACTTATCGAACATCTTTCATACTCGTCCAAAGAAGATGATAACCAATTCATAATAGAATAACTAACTTACTTTCCAAACAAGATAAACAAATTCATACCATCTTTTCAAAATATAAAATGCATAAAAGAGTAGAATTCAACATGCATGTATATGTAAAGCTTCCAAAGTTCAAACTAGATTCCTAGCTTATCCTTCTCCATAATCAGCATGCAACTCCCAACTATCTCTCTTCCTCTCTTCAAAAACTTACTCTCAAAACCCTCTCGCAAACTCTCAAACTCAAAAAATCAGAATAATAACAACTCAAAAAATAAGCATCAAGTGTGCATAATGCGTCCCAATTGAGGGAGAAAGCACCTCTACTTATACACAAATGTGAGCAACTGTAGGCTAGAAATAAGCTATCAAAGATGTCACTTCTCAATCCAAAAGGTTCGACTCAACAAGAAAAAGAAAAGGTGGCAGCTAAAATTATTACACAGTAAACACATGCACAACTAGATTTCACTATGAAGAATGAGTCGCCCATTCAAATGGATAGCAAGAATAACAATAAAAAAATGCAAGGTTAATATCTCCACAAGTCGACTCATTTTGGCTAGCTTCTCTTTTGACTATTTCTCACATTTCAATTTTCTTTATAAGTTGGGATTCATATTGCATTTAGACTTCTATTTGGTTCATATTATTCATAAGTTAGCACCACATTATACATTAAACGCCCTATTCCTTTGGTTGGTGTTTGCTAAAGACCATGTCAAATAACTTCTTGTACGTTGCATATCCACTTTGCCTTCATGTTTGACTCAGTCTTGGCATATTTATCTCTCACATTTGTTTACATTTGATTCCATGTGTTGCCTATGTTTTATTACTTAGTATAAATGAATACTTAATAAAATATCTATTGTTACTTGTATATGTGTTGCCTTAAATGTTGCACTTTTCCTTTTATTTTAGTGCTTATTCATTATATATATACCATGCCTTGACATTTAAACACACATATTCACTATCCCATCAATCAACATATATACAATAAGTGTATATATATAACTCATCGATTAAATATAAACACATAATAAAGAAATCACATAAGACAAGAGACTCAAACACATAACCCAAATCAATACATTCATAGACAAGATCATAACCTCTTCTAAATCATACTCAAACAAGGCTAAGGATAGCTTACCATTTCTCAAACTACTGACTCAATTTAACTAAACTAGAGGTGAGTGTGTGAAAGCTCAATTAGGTCTTATTAAGGGTTACCAAACCAAGCCCCTCTCCTCAGTGATACTTTCCCTCTCTTCTAGGGGCTTGAACCTATTCCTGCATCCAACTTAGTACATTGCAACAGTAGTTAGTCGATCACAATACAATCATTTGTATCCTATAACATTTGCATTGACAAAGCATTAGAATATTTGCATTACAATACATTTACTTTCATTGCATTTCATAAATATAAACATAATCATTCCTTTAAAAGTCATGTCATCTTAATGCATATTTTAGTATTTCATTCTCCTACTAAATATATTAAATTTGCAATTTGCATTTATCAACATTTTCACTCATGAAGGTAAAAGTAACTTAGTACCTCTGAAATAGGGTGTAACATACTTCCCCCCTTGTGAATCATCATCCCAGGTGATTTTAAGTCCTAAACATATAGATAAATTCAAATAAAGGTTTGGAAGTACCCAATCATGAAAGAATTAGGTATACTCTTATTAATAGCAAAATAATCTCCCCTCATAGCATATCCCTTGCAATCACGTCCTTCCTAGACCTTGCACTGAGTGACCTTGCTAACCCTTGAGAAGAACTTGTGTGTTTCACACATACTTCCTCTCTCAAAGAGCTTATACATTATAATCATATTACCTCATATGTACATCATAAGTACAATAGTGATTGTATCCTATATGACTCCTATGTACCCTAGTGACTGTAAAACACGTTCTTGTTGGCTAATACAATTATCCTCAGTGTAACCCAAATAGAAAAGGAATGTCGGTGTATTGTACACTACACTATGGGTCTCATCCTCCCCTTTGGTATTTACACCATCAAACAACTTAGAAGTCGAGACCATCCATCACTTACACAAAAATTTGCATTAAGGATAATCATATTGCTTCATAATTTTAAGCTTCCATCAACAAGTTCTCCTTGATCCTTTGATCTATTATTCCATTTATGATGATATGTTTGGTCCTTACTTCTTCCAGCTATTAGGAATTTCAACCCCTCTTCTGTAAATGGATCAAATTATAATTATATAAGTTTATTGTTTTCTAAAAATATTCCTCAAATCCTCCAAGATTGAATTTATCCCTTTTGCCTAACTAACTAACTTTAAAGTGATAAATTGAGCATTCATTCAATTGAATTTTTCATAAGGTGATCATGATTTACTCAAAACCTTATCATTACTTGCTTGTCCTCATCTAAGATAACCTTCTCAGGAACATTAAGCAATCTGCTTCGTACAATATGTTGTTTAGGACTAATATCCTATAAATCAAAATTCTCAATATATATTTATTACCTTGGTGAGTATATCCACCTTAACAATATGTCAGTTCCATCGACATAAAAATATCAAACTATTCTAATGACCTGCCACTTCCTCACTAGAATTTTCATAAGAGTATACAAGTCCTACTAATGATGACATCCTATCTTCATCCCTTGGTATAATGGACAATAACTTGCTACATATCTTGTAGCATATTACTCTATCCCTTTCTAGATTATAGTGGTTCCATATCAGTTAAATAATTTGTCACTAATATATGTCTTGAGTACAACACCAATTCACCTCATCTCATTCCTTAATTTCCCAAATTTTAGGTACATAGGTTTTTTTTCTGATTCACAGTTGTCCATTCAGACTAAGTGAAACCTCTTCCTTGGACTTATGCCATATTTGATTTTTGAAATATAATGATTAGATATTTATGCAGAGATAAAACTCCTTCATCCTAGGTCATCCATACCTTGGATTTCTTTTGTCCTTTGATTATTTCCAAAGTAATCTAAGTTTTAGCTCAATTTATTTCCTTTGATGAGCATACATACTAGTTCAAGCAAAAATTATCATCTAATCATGTTGACTTGACATTGTCTTCCAAAAGATGCCAACAATTATTACATACCTAGTTTCCAAGCATGAACATTTTCTCTATAACTCACAATCATGTGTTCATGAATCTACCCTTTCCGATAGCATATTACATGATTAAGCATATTGCCTATCCTTTTTCCAAAACATTATTGATAATATCAATTTGATCTTCCAAGACAAATATGAATAAAATTGTGTCAAAAATACTTCTCGCTTAATAGTCAAAAGTTCTTCCAAATTGAAAATGCATCCTTAAACTTCATTGTATTAGGTACTTTATCTGTCTATCTACTCTCGTACTTCACCCTTAGTGTTTCCATGATATTGGATCATCTTAAAGTTGAACTCTTAGAAAATATTTTCTTTCCCTAAATTGAATCGATTTGTCATTCCTTGTTGTTGGCTTTGATAGTTGATTGACTATTACTTGCCTTTCTTAACATATATGGTATGCCTTGAATATACTTTTTCATTCCCAAAATTAGATTCATCATCACCCTTTAATCTCTCAAAATCAATAGTTGGATCCAACATAACGAGGTCTAATGAATAATCAACAACTTTACAAGCTAAGAGGTACTCTAGTATTTCATTCAAATTCTCTTTTCCATGTACATTTATAGCCTTTTAACTGTAGTGAAATAATATCATGTATCCACAAATCCCCACTTGTTGATGTGTTAACGAGCTTTCCTAAGGATCCCTATATCAATTATGTCTTCTCCTTTGTGAGTTGTTTCCAATTTTTTTTTTTTTTTTGACACTTAGTTTCCCTCCATAGCCAATTTCCTTTTGGAACATCTAAACACAATTTTACTTTTGTTGATAAGGTAGTAAGTTCATTTTTGTAATTTATACCAAACTATGTACTAACCGAGCCTTTGTTGGATTAGTCCAATTCACTTTTCAGTTACCAACTTGCAATCATCTTTCCAAGGGATTTAGTCCAAATTCTTGATAATCTCCTTTTCTCATAACCTTAAACATTTTAAGGTTATTTAGTTTCTTTTCCCCATTTTAATCAAAACTCCAAATTGACCTTGCCTATTCCATTTGGTGGAATTACGTCAACTTTCATCTTCTCCTTTTTAAGTTCTTTTCCTTTACTGACCAATTTGGTCTCTAACCTTTATTCTAAAGTGTCAACTTTCACCCTTGATTCCAATTATCATCGAAAGATTTTAACCTTGTACTGAATCAGGGATGTCAAAGGTTATCCAACCTCTTGAATACATCCCTAGTTGATTTTGATTCACAAATTTTTGACTTCCTACTTTGATTGAAGTTTCCATTTTATGCCAATAATGCATACTCATAGATTCATAACATCCTTGTTTAATCCACCATCCTAGACTCTTCGCAACTGCAAGTTGCTATTAATAAGGGGGGTCACTTTAATTCTTTCTATCCCTTGGAGTCATTCAAACTACTTCAAAGGGTGAAGGTACTCATGGGTAATCTATACTTAACCTTCCTACTAGCCCTGGTTGCATAATATTCGACAATCCAAGGGTTTCTCTTAATGAGTTATTATTTTAGGAGTTTTCAACTCCAAGGATGATTCTTTCCTAGCCCCAAACTTGAACAAGTTTCTAGGAATCTTAAGATCCCTTTTTTTTTTCCTTGTGTTATTTTCCTCTCGCCATCTTTGCACAAGAACTTTTCAACCTTTAAATTCCAATAATTTTTATGTTTTACTTACATAATGAGCCTATAGGTTCCGTAGATAAACCTGGTAGCTCTGATACCATGTGTAACATGCCCATTGTTCAACCCAACAAAATTTACTATGTTTTAACCACAAGTAAATAAATTATGATTTTAACACTTAGAAATAAAAAAATTATTTTCATATATAAGAATAATATGCACATTTGAAACAAACATCATTCCAAACTTACCCATTGAATTACAATAAAGTATTACAACTTTCCAAGGTATTGATTTCATAATTTCAAGATAATATTTCTTTTTTACAATTTTCCATAGAAATGGATATAAAAATTCTTACATAGCTTCCATGAGCTTCTGACATTAGGTATATGAAAGGTCCAAGTGTTCATCAAATATTGGTCACCTACTGATGAGTAGAAGCATCACTCAAGTACTTTTCCACAAACTATGGACTTATCACAGTCCCCCACACATCTACCTAACTGGTAAGATGGCCCTCCCTTCGATGAAGAGATTAGTTTGGTAGCCCCATAATTAAAATGACCTTACTTGAGCTTGGTGTTTTGTCCTACATATCTAGATTTGTCACACAATGGCTACAACCTACACATATGACATTCCTTGCCTAATATGTAAACTTGGATCATGTAGTGACTAATAGTGTAAACAATGGTAGCTTACACTACTTTTGCCAAAGTATTCATCACCTAGTACTTCGAGTGGATGTCACATATTTCACCCATCTTCCTAGCTCAATTTGTATTGACCATTCATATCATATGCATAGACTATCCCCTTACGCCATGGAGTAACCTTAACCCCAAGAATAACCTATAACCTCTTAAGTTTATTATGACACTTCTACTTAAGTAATCCAAAGTAACTCTATCTTACCAATTAACCACATAGATAAACATAATGTCACATCATTAAATGACTCTATTTGAAAATTACATTCACAACAATAAAAGTTTCCATACAAGAGTGTAATTTCAGCAATAAATGACTCTAATCAAAAGGTATAACCTCATCAATAAATGCACTCAATCAAAAGTATAATCTTCAACAATAAATGACTTCAAATAAAGATATAATCAACAATCAAATTATCAAATAGATCATAAAGGCTAATTCCATTCTATGTGCTTCAATGACTAATCAAGTAAACAACCCAACCAAATTGGTTATTCTCGACCTAGGGTTTCAATCAACGTAAAGTAACATTCAAGTGAATATAAACCAATCATAAAACTTCTCTTTCAAATACCTCATACATTCACATGTGTACTATATTTGTATATCATCTGGAGGACATAATCATCTTGCGAGTAGTTGGTGCTATTGCACCCATAGTCCTCTCACAGTATGGTTTAGGGTTACCGAAAGATGTGTCTTTTTTTAGATTTCCATGAATAGGAATAGTCTCTCATTCAAAATAAGAAATTGCATAACCAATAGATGCAACTCTCAACCCTATTGTCCATGAAGTTTTACCTAGCATTAAAGAACTTGAAAGTAACACAATATAGTGCTCACCAGCTAAGCAACAACTATATAACCTTAACTTATATAGTTCACAGTAACCATAAAACATTCATAATCTAATGTATATAGTATATGCATATAACCCTCTATTGAGGTTTTCTAATATCTAGAATTAACAAACATCTTTCATACTTATCCAAATAAGATGATAACCAATTCATAATACAATAACTAACTTGTTTTCCATATAAGACGACCAAAGTCATACCATCTTTTTAAAACATAAAATGCATAAATGAGTAGAATTCAACATGCCTGTATATGTGAAGCTTCTAAAGTTCAAACTAGATTCCTAGCTTATATTTCTCCATAATCAGCATGCAACTCCCAACTATCTCTCTTCCTCTTCAAAAAATTACTCTCAAAACCCTCTCACAAACTCTAAAAAACCCCTCACAAATTCTTAAACTCATAAAATGAGCATCAAGTGTGTGTATTGCATCCCAATTAAGGGATAAAGTACCTCTATTTATACACAAATGTGAGCAATTGGAGGCTAGAAACAAGCTATCAAAGATGACACTTCTCCATCCAAAAGGTTCGACTCACCAAAAAAAAGAAAAGGTGGTAGCTAAAATCATTGCATAGTAAACACATACATTTCCAAATTTCACTATGAAGAATGAGTCGCTCATTCAAATGGACAACAAGAATAATAATAATAAAATGAAAGGTTAATATCTTCACATGTCGAATCATTTTTCCTAGCTTCTCTTTTGATTATTTCTCACATTCCAGTTTTCTTTATAAGTTGGAATTCATATTACAGTTTGGACTTCTATCTGGTTCATACTATTCATAAGTTGGTGCCACATTATACATTATGCACCCTATTCCTTTGGTTGTTGTTTATAAAAGACCAGGTCAAATTTTCCTACACCTTGCATATCCACTTTGCCTTCATGTTTGACTTAGTTAAGGATTGGCAGATTTATCTCACATGTTGGTTTTCCTTTGATTCCATGTGTTGCCTATGTTTTATTACTTAGTATTTGAATAGTTAATAAAATATCTATTGTTACTTGTATATGTGTTGCCTTAAATGTTGTGATTTTCTTGTTATTTCAATAAATTCATTATATGTGGGTAAGTGCACCAATCTGTGACACAATTTAGGTGTCAAATTGAAAAAATGTTCAAAAAAGCCCGAAATAAGGCATTTGGCACACGCCAAATGTCTTTTTAGACATAAAAAGAAAAAATCGGGTTTCAAACCCTCATTCTGTCTTCAACCCGTAGCTTGAGGAAGAGGATTTTAGGTCTGCAACTCGTGCTCACCAAATCTCTTCCATTTTTTGCATCCTTAGCTTGCCATTTTCCACGAGGATGATGCCAACACGTTGGAGAGGTCGAAGATTGGAAAGAGGTGTGTATTTTTATTTTATTTATTTGGAATTTGATTTGGAATACAAATTTAAATAAATTTTTATAATAAAACTTTGTTCTAATTCTTAGGGAATGAATCTCCACCTCAAAACATTGAGAATTCACAATCACCCCCTCATGAAGAGCCTCCTATACAAGAACAACTCGAAACCCCTCCATCAATTCATAGGCATCCTCAAGGAACACAAGAAAATATTCAAAATCAAATTGAAAACAATAAAAGAGACATTCAACAATTAATTGCAAGATTAACCGAGCATGCCAAAACCCACCCTTATAGGAGAGGGATTGCTGAATCATTGAAGTCAATTTTAACTCATGTAGGAGAAATGAGCGAGCAAATGAATTTTTGGTCAACTAAGAGGCATGAGATGAGACAATTTTATGCTAATGGTTTGTCATATGCAGATGTCAAAAAACTAAAAATTAGCAAAGTCGAGTTGTGTGCCCTATTTATAGACCCAAAAACCAATGAACCTTTGTCCCATGCATGCAGGAGGTTCCCCATCCATTGGTGCCACCATGAGTTAATTAAAAACAAATTTTGCGAGTAGTGGTGGATGGTATTTAACCAACCTCCATGCAATAACCATGAGGTGCCGCAATACTTTTTGAGGAACCTCTATTGCGAGTTTGTCCTCAATAAAATTCGAAACTATTTTGACATCTTAGACTTTTAGGGTAGAGGTGGGGGCTCCACACACGATAGACCTGTTGCACAATGTAATCCACAGTTAGCACCGAGAGCCTTGGGAAGACCCATGGTGGAGCATGTCATTGTTCCTTCCATTTTTAAGGATAGTGTAGAGGTGGACATGATGAATTCAAATGTCTCACTCACCCAGACCATTTTACAGTGTGTGAGTCCTCTAGTAGAGCCTGGTGTGGAGGAGATGTGTAGGCCCTGAGCTCTACCCCACCATTGTGGCACTTGTGGTGTTGTTTGCACATACGATTATCAGTGTGCTCGTGATGCAGCTACACAGCCTACGTCAGTTGTAGAGGCGATGGATTTCACAGATGATATTCTAAATGATACATTCAACATTGACACTCAGGTAAAATTTAGCAAGTTATTTTAATGTTGTTTATTAAAATATATTTTGAAATTTAAGAATAACTAAATTAGTAGAATTTTGATATGATGAAATTTTAGTGTCGCATTGTTCATGAGGGATGCTCTATACCTGTAGACCCCTATACATTCTCAATGATGAGTCCACAGGTATGCAACTAGTATTAAAGATGTTATTATTGCATTTGAATAGTTGAATGTTATATTTGAATGTTTGTCTCATAACATGCTTTGGATTTCAAACAGTTTCCTGGTGCACTTTCTTCCTCCACACCTCATGATTCATATCCTCAAACATCATACACTCAGGTAGCCTTTATTCATTAATGGTGTTGTAAATCTATGTTAGCTAGTTTTCGTAATTTTGCGTATATACAAATCTAAAAAATTGATTAGAAATAAAAACATTGCATTCAAGTATTCCTTGATTATGTCACATTATCTTCTCCTATATCAACATGATACCTGAGATATTGTTTCATTTGCAGATGTTGAAAACAGATAGCCTTGGTGATGTTGGTCGCACGATGGACCATGGAGTTGCTGCAGTAATAGCCAGTTCCGATCCATTGAGAGGTATGGAATAGATTAGTCGATTTGACATTATATTTTCTCTTTTATGGTCTATTGACTATATGTATGCGGTAAGTGATTATATATTTTGTTATATGCCATTCCACAATTCAATTTTTATGTTTTAACATCTTTACTTTTAATTGTATCAGTTGAAGGTCCAGAGTGAAGAGAGGAGGAGTAGCGAGCGTGTTCAAAAGACAAGAGAAGCAACAGTCACTCCATCTAGCTGAATTTTGAAGGCAACACGGGATCTATTTCCTTCCCCTAGAGGGAAATGACTATGTATTAGTGTTGTTTGTTGTATTCCTATGTGGCATTTTGGAACATATGTTTTGTACTATTGATATATATAAGTGATATTTTATGTCCATATGGCTCCTTTGTACTAAGCCTATATGGTTTTTTGGATATATTTATATACTTTTATCAATATATATCATTTATAGCCTTTCAGATTTTTTATTAAAGAAACTCATATTTTGCTACTGCCATTCTTGAATGATGTTATGATGCATATCGTGTAAGTTGTATGCTTGAATGTTGTAGGCATGGATTTTTTTTACATCTAATGCTTAATTAATTACTATTGAATTCTCAATAAGCCCCATCTAAAGCCTATTGTGTAAATAAGCTCCATTCGTGGTGGTTTGTATCCTTTGGAATGCTTCAATTACTTATGCCTCACTGATGCAAAGGCAAGGAGGCTCAAACCCAATCAGTCTGGCAACTTGCCTTCAAGGGGCTCCTAACAATATTAATACAACCTATTTTGAGCAATATACACAACCTCAAAGCCCCATCAAACCAAACTCTTCATTCAACACCTTTCCCAACAATCCACCCTTGTAGCACTCAAAACCCGGTCCAAGCCTAATTTATCCCAACCTTTCCAAAACACCCGACCATTTAAAGGTGGATTAAGATACCCTTTTTAGGGTTACACAACATATGCCAAAACCAATAGTAACTCTTTTGGACCAACATGAACTTTCAATACACCTCCCTCACTCTAGGCTTCACAATTAGGCCTAATTTCCAAAGGAACCCCCTCACAAACTCACCTCCAAACCAAGGAAACTTGAAAAAATCTTAGGGATGCTCACCAAACTCAGGATTCTCCCATTTTAAGAGCTCAAAGAACTTGTTCTATTCCTCTACTCACAAACCCTCCTAAACCTTCACAAAAACAAGGGTTTTAAAGAAACTCATAACTCTAGACCTCCCCCAATCCTTCCAAAGGTCCAAACACCCCACAATACCTCTGCCCTAACTTAAAAGACACTCACAATCCCATTCCTTTCAGTATTTCTCAAATTCACTACTTGAGTTCCTTACTTTCATGGTGGAAACACCCCTGAACATCATTAGAACTTCACACCCCACTGATTTTATTCATTTTCTCAGCCTCCAAAGTATTCATACACCAAAATAATCATGGTACAGGCCAATCCACTGAGCCATAGGGTCAGAACAGTAGGTGGATTGGCTAATGTGTCATGGTGTTGCCCTCAAAACCCCTACCACAAAAAACAGAGCAGTAACCAAGTTTGTTGATCCCACACACACCAATGGTGGATTTAAACCTTCAGAATAGATGCAAAGATATTAAACACATATGAAATCAAGTATCCAAAGCCTCAAGTCATGATAGACTTGTACGGGCCTATGCAAGGCAAAGAAAATTCAGGAAAACAAAGAAAACCAGTGATCAACGTTTTCAAAAGTATATTGTCTTATTAGAAATTGAACAAAATCAACCCTCAACTTGGGGTATTATAGAAATATATTTTGATACCACCTTCCAGCTACCCCTTGAGCCTATCAACCACCATAACCACCCTTTGTTAGACTTCTAAGATGGAAATTTGCCAATTTTGCTCTTAATTACCATTCATTCACAACTTGATTTTGTAAATACCACCTAACTAACCTATTAAGCCTTTTAAATACAATTGCAAGGTATTTCCATAGCATATAGAGATATAGAGAGAAAATAAAATAAATATTTTAACTAATGAATTGTAAAAAATGGATTTTTGTAGTTTATATTCATGTCGTTGTTTACATTGCATTGCACATCTTTCAAAGTCAAAGCATTACTTCACTTTGCATAACTAATAAGTAAATGCTGATAGATGCCAAAAATTTAATTACAATATAGTTTGTACAAAGTCAACCTAAGCAGTTATGCAATTTCTTCACATCGCATAACTAATAACTAGGAGCAACTACCAATTGCATTTTCTTATCATGGCATTCTATGAGACCAAATTTCTTTGAGATATTTTTTCAAATAGTTCCCTACCTTGTCTATGTTACCACATTTTTTGTACATGTCTACCAAAGCATCTTCTCAAATAGGTCACTGCCTTGTTGCTATGGCTAAAATCCTAAAACAAGTGATTTTGAACAAGCTATGGATGCTTCGAAAAAATATATCAAAAGAATAATAGTAAACAATAGCATAGACAAGGCAGTGAACTGTTTGAAAAAATGCATCAAAAAAATTGTTTTGAAATGATAAATTTAGTTGTGCTTTCACTCTTCTTTAACATTGTATATCTTCTCCTTTAGGTTTTCTATTTGTGTGATGGTAGACCAATGTTCAATCCCTATGTACAATCTCAATTGGTATTTATTGTTTTGGTCATAGCAACAAAAATATTTTGGGGAATAAATCAGCAAACCAAAAGTATAAGATTTTTTGAAAAAAATGAGAAAAAATCGGATTTAAAAAAATGTAAAAAATTGTATAACAATAGATAAAAACTATCTTTTTTGAAATCAAAAGGCATTTCCATAGCATAGAGATATAGAGAGAAAATAAAATAAAGAGTTTAACTAATGAAATGTAGAAAATAGATTTATGTAGTTTATATTCATGCATTGCACATCTTTCAAACTCAAAGCATCACTTCATATTGCATAACGAATAACTAGATGCTAATAGATGACAAAATTTCAATTATAATATAGATTTTTACAAAGTCAACCTAAGCAGTTTTGCAATTACTTCACATTGCATAACTAATAACTAGGAGCAGCTACCAATTGCTTTAGCTTGTCATGGCATTCCATGAGACCACATTTATGTGAGGCATTTTTTCAAATAGTTCATTCCCTTGTCTATGCTACAACATTTTTCATATATATGTCTACCAAAGCATTTTATCAAATAGTTCATTGCCTTGTTGCTATGGCTAGAATCCTAAAACAGATGCTTTTGAACAAGCTATGGATGCTTGGAAAAAATCTATCAAAGCAT
The DNA here is from genome assembly GCA_007115665.2 of Sequoiadendron giganteum. Lineage (NCBI taxonomy): Eukaryota > Viridiplantae > Streptophyta > Pinopsida > Cupressales > Cupressaceae > Sequoiadendron > Sequoiadendron giganteum. The sequence goes on from CM021103.1 coordinate 486,174,465, forward strand.
AATAGTAAGCAATAACATAGACAAGGCATTGAACTTTTTGAAAAAATGCCTCAAAGAAAATTGGTCTCATGGTGATGGAATGCCATGACAAGCCATAGACAAGGCAGTGAACTGTTTGAAAAAATGCCTCAAAGAAATGTGGTCGTCTCATGGTGATGGACTGTCATGGCATTCCATCACCATGAGAACACATTTCTTTGAGGCATATTTTCAAATAGTTCACTGCCTTGTCTATGGTATGACATTTTTCATACATATCTATGATCCTAATAAAATGCTACTCCTAATGTGAGATGATAGACAAAATTAATAATGCAAAACTACTTTCATTTGGCAAGGTTGATCTTTTGATCTGCCCCCGAGGCTTGTGTTTGTCTTGGTCCTCCATACATATCACAAAGGAGTTTCATGCACTTATTTTTGAATGGTTTTTCGTTGTCGGTGATGATGGCGGAGGGGATACCATACCTGCAAAGGATATGGTAGAGGATGAACTTAGAGATCTGAACACCAGTGATTTGAGTGAGTGGAATGGCTTCCACCCACTTGGTGAAGTATTTAGTAGCTATGATGATGAAGGTGTGACCATCAGAGGATGGAGGGTAGATATTGCCAATCAAGTCGAAACCCCATTGTGAAAACAGCCAAGGTGTCGTGATGGGTTGGAGCTCTTGTGCTAGAGCGTGAATCAGATCTACATGTTGTTGACATGGAAGACACTTTTTGACATACTCACAAGCATCTTGTTCCATTGTAGGCCAATAATATCCTGCTCTGAGAATTCATTTGGCTAGGCCCATACCATTAGAATGGGCCCTACAAATACCACTATGTACCTCTATTAACGTCGTGCAGGCTTCAGTTTCATCTAAACAACGGAGGAGAGTTCCATCATACCCACGTCGATAAAGTGTATCATCGATAATGGTGTAGCAGGTTCTGCATTGGATAAATGATTTACGTTGGTTTCTCATGAGATCAGGCGGGAGGGTGTTGTCATGAATGTAGGTGTAAATTTCATGGTACTAAGGGGATTCAGGACCTACAATAGTACACACCATGTCACTCTCAGGGATATCATACGCTGGGATTAGGAGTTGCTCGACTAGGAACTGACAATTTGTGTAATCTTTTGGCATGTCGAGGAGAGAACTAATTGTAGCCATAGCATCTGCTTCCTTATTCTGGAGTCTCGAGATCTGCTCAAATTGGATGGAGGTGAAGTATTTTTTGAAGTCATCCACCATTTGTTTGTAAGGCAACAACTTTTTATCTTTTGTTAGAAACTCATCGTTGACTTGTTTTATGACTAACTGGGAGTCACCAAAAACTTGCAGATGAGTGATGTGCCATTGGACTGCAATTCTGAGGCCTGTAAGAGGGGCTTCATACTCAGAGATGTTGTTGGTGTAGGGAAAATCTAGTCTGAATGATTTCGGTATATAATCGCCTTGGGGGTTGATAAGCAAGACTCCTGCCCTCGATCCATTATGAGTGTGTGATCTAGCAAAGTACAATGTCCAAGTGGTGGCTTCTGAGATGACAAATACTCCTTCATCTAGAAATTTAGTTTCTATGGGATAGGCATCCACTAACGGGGCATCTGCCAACTGATCCACTATTACTTGTCCTTTAATGGCCTTTCTATCCACATATTCTATATCAAACTCACTGAAGAGCATGATCCATTTAGCCATTCGACCAGTCAGGGCTGTCTTGGACAATAGGTACTTGAGGGGGTCGATTTTGGATATTAATTTTATAGGATGGCTAAGCATATAGTGGAATAGCTTTTGTGTGCTGAAGACCATAGCTAGACATGCCTTTTCCATTGGTGAATAATTGAGTTCATACCCGATCAGTGTATGGCTAATGTAATAGATCGCCCGTTCCTTTGAAGATTCATCATGTTGTGCCAATAATACCCCTAATGCAACTGACGTGGTAGATATGTACAACAGGAGTGGTTTTCCAGGGATAGGTGGCATCAAAATCAACGAGTGGGCCAAGTATCCTTTGATCATGTCAAAACCTAACTGACACTATTGATTCCACTTGAAGCTGGTGTCTTTCTTGAGGAGGTAGGTGAATGACTGACATTTATCCGCAAGTTGGGCTATAAACCGGCAGATGGATTGTAGTTTCCCTTGGAGGCTCCTTAATTGTTTTAAGTTTCTTGGTGGGGGCATATCCATAATAGCTTTCACCTTAGCTGGGTCAACCTCGATGCCTCTTCGGGACACTATGAAGCCCAACAACTTCCCTGATGTGACACCAAACACACACTTTTTTGGATTTAGTCAAAGCTTGTATTGTTCTAAGCGCTCAAAGATCCGTTGTAGAATGGCAGGGTGCTCTTCTCTGGTTCCAGATTTTTCCAGTAGGTCATCAACATAATCTTCCATGATGATGTGGATGAGGTCATGGAATATAACCGTCATTGCTCATTGATATGTTGCCCCTACATTTTTGAGACCAAAGGGCATGACATTGTAATAGAAAGTACCCCAAGGTGTTGTAAAAGCGGTTTTATGTTGATCATCGGGGGCAATCCGGATCTGATTATAGCCAAAGAAGCCATCCATGAGGGATAGCATCTTGTGTCCCATAGTGATGTCAACTAACATGTCGATGTTAGGCAAGGGAAAGTCGTCTTTTGGGTAAGCTTTGTTAAGATCTCAAAAATCCGTACAGATTCTAATGTCTCTATTGGGTTTAGCAATAGGTACTATATTGGAGATCCAATCAGAGTAAGCTGATAAAACCAACATCCAGTAACTTTTCCAGTTCTTTCTTAACCAATAATGCCACTTGTGGGTGCATCTTTCAGAGCTTCTGCTTGACAGGTTTAGCCTCTAGACGAACATCCAAATGGTGGACAACAAGATTGGGATCTAGGCTAGGCATATCAGAGTAAGCCCATGCAAAGTTGATAACCCCATCATGGAGAATTCGGACAATGGTGATGTATTCTACTTCATATAAAGATTTGGCCACATAGGTTATCCTTGGGGTCTCTTCTGTCCCCAAATTTACCTCTTGTGTTTCTTCAATCAGAATCGAAGATTGCTCAGATAGTTGTGTTCCTACAAGGGGAAGATGAATGTCCCCATCTTCCAGTGCCGTATTAAGGTTTTCACTGTCAGATACACCCTTTATTTTTACTTTTTCCAAGTCAAAAAGTGCCTCGGCAAGGTTTTCACTTGATGACCCATTTTTTCTTTGTTTCTTTTTACTTTTGTGATTAGGGTGTTCATCTTCCCCTAATCCCATTAGATGTACGTAGGTATCCTCTAAGGGAAATGTGCTAACAGGTGCGCTACCTTGTAGGTCATAGTCGATAAGCTCAGGATGTTTAAGGGATAAAGTTATGGTACAAACGGATAAACATTCAAACATGGTGGGGAGGTCAATGTGATCTAGATCATCGTACGTGTGTATGATAGACTCTTCCTATGGTATGTCTTCGAGGGAACCGTTGTCAACACTAACATTGTTAGAAGTGTTAGCAGATGTTGTAGGACCCTTCTATTTAGTATCATAACCCAATCCCAAATTTCTTGGTCGGATGGTAATTGCTTCAATGGGTAGACGTTTTCCTTGTTCTTCTGTACCAAGGCCTCCGCCTTGGTAATCATATTTTTCAACAAACTTGGATGCATGTGGATAAGCCTCTTGAAAGTATTCCATAAGGGGACGTGGCGGGCTCAGGTTCCTCTCGGTAAACCCATTGACTGATATCTTCGTCCATTTGATCCTGGAGGGACCCCAAATCATTGAATGTTGTTGACCCCATGTTCTTGGAAGTGAGGGTAAGTGTCTTTTCCACTTTTGGCACTAGCAGGATTGGTTGTCCATATGTGTGGGGCAAAGGTGGCATGGTTGCCACATTGAGTGTGGTATGCATTTCGTATGTGCCACATCCCTTGTCTATGATCTGGACCTTGGTGACAGTGGAAGTAGGTGTGGATGATGGTGGGGATCAAGTGTTTAGTGTATTGGTGGATGGGTCAGGATCAGATGTTGGGGTTGCCCCCATTTCGACTCCTAGACAGTAATGCGAATGCGGAAAAGAAGCTTCCAAGGCACGACAATACTCAAAAGGCTGGGGGTCAGCTTGTATGGTGACTTCCATTCCTTGAAATGGGAACTTTAGGCATTGGTGATAGGTGGAGGGTATGACTTGCATAGAATGAATCCATGGGCAGCCAAGAAGGATGTTGTATGGGAGTTCAAGGTCCAGAACATGACACATAGTGTATTGTACAATGGGGCCCACTTGAATAGGGAGGCAAATAATACCCTTAGAATCCTGCTCTGCATTATCATAGGCCTTGATGGTTATCACTTGATTTCTCAGATCAGCTTGGGTGTATCCAACCTGTTGTATGAATTTTAATGTACAAAGGTTGAGGGCCGAACCATTATCTACCAATACCCTTTTTACTTTTTGACAATTGACACCAACCTCAAGATGGAGGGGGCGGCTGTGGTTTGAATCAAGATGTGGCATGTCCTTTTGGCTAAAGGCTAACTGATAGGTTGATGAGAGATTTCCTACCAATGCTTGAAATCGGGTAGGGTCAATATTATCAAGCACTTGTGTGCTTTTCAAAGCCTTAATTAGGATATCTTGATGTATGGGAGATGACTTGAGCAGATCCAAAATGGATATTTGGGCTGCAATCTTACCTAGATGGTCTAGGATGTTATATTGGGAGTTGACGGAGGGTTGTTGGGTAGATGGAGGAGCGGTAGGGACTGTGATGCAAGTCCGTCGAGTAGCAACAACACATTGTGAATCCTTTCCTTTGAAATGTATCATGTATACATATGGCTCCACTTGTTCTACATATGATACGACACCTTGATAGTTGTATGGCACATTTTTATAACTGATGTTATTAGTCTTGTTATTTTGTTGGTTATTATTGCTAGGCCCAAGATTTGAGTTGGACGCTCTAGGACCCTGATTATGGTTAGGAAAGGCGTTTTGGTATATTTGTAATTGAGCATTGGATGAAGATGCTACATTAGCATCTACATGGATTTCACCTCGATCGATGAGACCTTGAATGTAGGTTTTTAAGCCTTGACATTTGTCCAAGGTATGTCCCTTAATTTTATGAAATTCATAGTATTCATTGTCTTTAAACCAAGCGGGCTTGGGTTTAGACGTATCGAGAGGTTTGGTGATAGGATATGTGATGGGGTAATTAGCTTGAAGAAGCTTATTAAACACCACGCTAAGGGGTTCTCCCAACTGAGTGAATTGTCGTTTGTTTCCCCCTTGGTTGTTTTGATTGGATTGTTGTCGTGGTGCCCTTTGAGGGACAAATATGGTGGTCTAGACTAATGGTTGTTGTGGAGGAGGGTATTTTTGCATGGTGGTGGCCACTTGAACATGTTTGGTGTCAGTGACACCGTCATTGACAAAATTTTTATTTCTATTCCAATAGCAAGGTTTATCTCCAAAGGATTTTTCTCTATCAGAATTGAAATGTTTGACTTGTCCTCTTGTGACAAGGGCTCATTCTAAGATGGGGCCTTTCTCCACAAGTCCTGCAAAGGTGGTGATACATTGTAGTTGGAAATTGTGAGCCATATCCAAGTGGGAGTTTTTGATAAATAGCGTGACCATGTCTTTTTCTGTTGGTGGGGATTTCATCCTACTATCCAAGGCACACCATCTTTGCAAGTAGCTTGCAAAGGTCTCTCCGTTGCATTGTTTTTCTTTGAGGAGATCAAGTGTGTCAATATCTTTCTCTAGGTTAAAAGAGAAGTGAGAGACAAACTGTTTGGATAGTTGTGCAAAGGTTTTGATAGATCCCTTTTCCAGACCCATAAACCAGTTGAGGGCAACCCCTTGCATACTTTTAGGAAAAAGTCGGATAAGATAATTATCATTATGCATGACCTCTTGGCAATGAGCATAAAATTCTTGAAGATGGGCTCTAGGATCCTTGGTTCCTTTGTATTTATCGAATTTTGGTATCTCGAAATGTTTGGGAAAAGGGATCAAGGAGTTGGAGTGATCAAAAGGATAAGGACATATGTCCTCAAACTTGAATGATTGTTTACCCGCTCCAGCTTGCAAGTCCTTTAATGCTGCTTTTACTTCTTTCAAGTCCCTATTGATGGGATTCATGGGAGTCAAAGTGGATTGATTGTATGGGTAATATTGTGGATATGATGAGAATGGACCTACCATTGTTGGATCATAAACGGTTTGAGTTGGATATGAATGCATTTGTTGATTGTAAGTGGATTGATTGTTGGATGTTTGATGGTGTTGAGTGGGAGCCACTTGTTGTTGATAGTAGGAAACAAGAGAGGGGTCTGGTTGCTGCATAGCATTTTGGTAATGTGTAGAGATAGGGCCTCTTTTTTGATGTGATGATGGTTGTTGGTAATAGGAAGTGTAAGGTGCACCTGTTGATGAGTTTGTTGTTGTTGAAGGTAGGGCGAATAGGTTTGGTATTGTTGTGCAACGGTGGGTTGTTGTGTGACATATGGATACGGATTCAATGTTTGTTGATGGGGATTGTGTTGAGGTTGTGAAAGATTGGTGTAAGGTGGCAGTTGGGTGTGCGTTTGGTTTTGCGCATTCTAATGAGGATTCGTGTGGGATGGAACAATGTATGTGCTAGAGGGATGATAGAGGTACTTGGTGAGTGGATTATGATGTGTTTGTGTAGGGATACGCACATGTTGTGGAGTTCGTTGTTGTTGATGAGGTGGGTGAGATAAGATATGTTGTTGTTGTTGAGATGGATGAGATGGGATGTGTTGTTGTTGCTGAGATGGGTGAGGTGAGATGTGTTGTTATTGTTGAGATGGGTGAGGTGAGATGTGTTGTTGTTGTTGAGATGTATGTTGCACCACTTGATGTGATGGTTGTGTGAGAATGAAAGTGTGTTGCAGATATTGTGAATGCAAGTGTTGAGATGAAGCTATGATAGTAGCAACATGTTGTGGTGGTGCTGGTAGTGTGGTGGATTGGTGTGGATTATTTGGATGTTGTTGAAATTGAGGAGGTAGCACATTGGTGAGTGGAGGTGTGCCCCCAATATTAGAATATGGGGGAGGAAGTGGAGCAGATGGGATGTATGGCGGCATGCCATAGGTATGAGGGTCATTAGGATCGGGTGGTGGAATAGTAGATGTTGTGGCTGGAAGACGAGGATATTCTTGGACTTGATGGATGACAACATTTCCAAGTTTGGGGTGGTACCAATTTTCAATGGGGGCACCTTTAGGAATGTAGGAATTTTCTAGAACGTTTTGTGAGGTTTGTGGATCAACAAATGGGGGAAGGGCATATTGTGATGTATCGAAACCGGATGGTGGTTTGACTCCCTTCATGAGTAAGGTGGCAAGGATCTTATCCCTACATTCGTTTAGGAGACGATCTGTCATTTGGACATTGGCAGGATTACTGAGATATTCATCAACGGTGACTTCGGGTTAATTGACCATGTTTTCGTCACTAGGTGGTGTGATATTCTGGATGTTGGTGTTTGATTGAGATGAGACGTCGTTATGAGGATCGTGTGGAATGTTATTAGGATCTTGAGGGACATTTGGTTGGGAGCCTTGAGTTTGTTGGTCTGCCATTTGCTTTTTCGTTTGTGAATGAGTTTGAATGGGCATGAACGTGCAAAACAACTAGGGGATTACAAGATGTAACCTCTAAAGGATTATCTAGGTGATGATTTGGATTGATTGATTTAGATTGGATGATGGATCAATTGATGATGTATCAATTGGACGATTTGGATTGGGATTGGATTGTTTGGATCAATTGATGATGTATCAATTTGATGATTGGATTGAGGATTGATTTGATTGGATCAAAGGATGATGATGGATTGATAGTTGGATTTGATTGGATCAATTGATGATGTATCAACTTGATGCTTTGTATGAGGATTGGATTTGATTAGATCAAATGATGATTTGGATTGATGGTTGGATTTGATTGGACCAAATGATGATTTGGATTTGATTGGATCAATTGATGATGTATCAACTTGATGCTTTTGGATGATGATTGGATTTGATGATGGATCAATTTGATGTTTTTAGATGATGATTGTATTTGATTGGAGGGGATCCTAAAAACCTGATTTGGAAATCACCCTAAGTGACTTATGACATTGGTTGATCGATTGGAGCTAGCTAAACCAATGATCACGACATCGAATCCGCCTTGAGATGGAAAGGGATTGATTTGGGCCAATGATGTTGACTTACAACACAAATCCACTTCAAGATAGAAGCGGATTGATTAGGTTAAAAACAAGGATTGATTATGTAGGATAATAATCAACTTAACGCTTTGGTCAATTTGGGAAAATAACTCCTAAAACAAGGTTTAAGGGATTTTTGTGTTGAGAGATGATGATTAATGCAAATGGAAGATGTGTTGTGGAAGATGTTTAGGTCTTACGATAAGATGGACATCCCAAATGGTGGAATGATCAATGTGAATGTGGTGAATGAAAGTTTTGGAAATGTTAAACAGAGGCTTGAAAAGGTTAAATGGAGGTTTGGATTGGTCAAATGAGTGTTTAGGATGATCAAATGGTCAAATGGAGGCTTTGGAACTTCGAACAGAGGTTTTAAAATGGTCAAATGGATGAAACTGGCCATTCAATGGGGCATATCCGCACTTCTACAGAAAAAAGGTTGAAACAGTGGGGCAAGTTTGCCCCTCTACAGTAAAAATGGCTGAAATAGTGGGGCAAGTTTGCCGCTCTGCAGTGGAAAAGGCTGAAACAGTGGGGCAAGTTCACCCCTCTGTAGTGGAAAAGGCTAAAACAGTGGGGAAAGTTCACCCCTCTATAGTGGAAAAGGCTGAAACAGTGGGGCAAGTTCGCCCCTCTGCAGTAAAAAAGGTTGAAATAGTGGGGTAAGTTCGCCCCTCTGTAGTGGAAAAGGCTGAAACAGTGGGGCAAGTTCGCCTGTATGTAGTGGAAAAGGCTGAAACAGTGGGGCAAGTTCACCCCTCTACAATAAAAAAGGCTAAAACAGTGGGGCAAGTTCGCCCCTCTACAGTGGAAAAGGCTAAAATAGTGGGGCAAGTTCGCCCCTCTGCAGTGGAAAAGGCTGAAATAGTGGGGCAAGTTCGCCCCTCTACAGTGGAAAATGCAACTTGGTTTGGCTAAGGGATTTTGGCAAAGACTTAAAATGATTTAATGACGGTTTGACTTATCAAAATTTACTAGTTCTTCACAGAAAGACACTTTGAACAAGCACAATCCTATGATTAGTGTAAAGGGGTATGGCTAGCAAAAGTCTTACTCTAGGATGAACAAAGCTTCTAAGGAGTCCTTGATATACGCTCAGTACGTGAGGCACAAACCGTGAACATTAGTCCATCACAAGCGTAAGTCGGGAGCCCCAGCAAGATTCTGAAAGGCTCGGACCAACTCTTCACGTCTATCTAGGTATCATCCTAGCTTCGACGTTTCGCCAATTACGATGCAACTAGATTGGGGTATAGCTTTGGCTCTCCCCCCTTTATATACCCCACTAGTACGCATGGTTGGGATCGTCCCTTGGGGTGATGAAATCCCCAAGCAGGTCCCTCTAAGAAGAAAACACTAACCATTTCCAACTACCCCCTTCGGATCCGCACAAAAATGCAAAAAAGAAAAGATGTAGATGAATTAATGTCCCCTTAGGGTAATACAAATAGAACAAACACAACAAGCAACCAATATTACTTTCCCCTACTTATACTAAGTAAATAGATAAAGCACTAAGAAATTTTTTTTAAAAATCAGAATAAAACAAAGGCCCTGCAAGCAAATGTTAGTTGTTTATCTTTTTCCTTTTTGTGATTTATAGCAAAAATACACAAGATACCAACAAGAAATTTGACTTCACTCACCAACAAATAGGATTAGAGGGTTAGAGCACAAAACAGCAAAAGAAAGAGACAAAAAAGAAGCTAAAATGCCCTTTTTTTACCTTCTCGAATGTACTGTTAAGGGCAAATCCGCCCCTTTGCAGTGAAAAATGTTGAACTGGGAGAGCATGTCCACACTTCTGTAGAAAACAATTAGAAAAAATGAATAGCAAGGGCAAGTTCGCCCCTCTACAGCATCCGGTAGGGCAAGTTCGCCCTTCTGCAGAAAACAGTCAGAAAAAATGAACAGCAAGGGCAAGTTCGCCCTTATGCAGAAAACAATCAGAAACAACAAGGGCAAGTTCGCCCCTCTGCAGCATCCGTGAGGGCAAGTTCGCCCTTCTGCAGCGTCCAGGAGGGCAAGTTCGCCCCTTTGCGACCTAAATCTGCAAACAAGCTAACAACAGAAAATGTAAAAAAAAGAGACCCCTTTGTGGGTCCCACCGGACGTGCCAGAAATGTGATCCTAATAGAATGCTACTCCTAATGTGAGATGCTAGACAAAACTAATAATCTAATGAGAAGAAGTAACAAGATAAAAGGGCACCTCAACGATTAGCCTAAAAAAATGGACAATATGAAGGCAAGATAAAAACAAATGGAATGCTTCTTATACCTTCATGTTGTTGCTTCCTTGGTTGGCCCTTGATTTTTGAAGTCTTGTGTGCTCCTTGGATGGCAATGGAGTTGAATGGATGCAATATAAATTGATGATGCTAAATGCTATGATAGATGAGAGCTTGAATGGCAATTTTGCAAAAGATTTGATCCCTAAAATGAGAGAAATGAGGGGATATATATAGGCTAATTGGAATTCTCTAGAGAATTCAACGGTTGAGATTGATCCAACAAAGATCAAGATGAAGGGCTATGGTGAGTTGAGGACTCACAAGCCCTCACATCTTGACATGTGGAAGGTGATATGTCTTAGGGTTGAGTGATGTGGAAATGAGGTGGAAGAGAAGGACAAGAGGTGGAAGGGAAGTACATGAGGTGGATGAAGGACAAGTACCTTTGAGGTACCTTGGGGGATGAGAAGGTTTCCTCAAAAAGGAACTTCTTGTCCCCAAATGAGGATGAAAAAGACTTTTGAGGAATTTTAGAATTTTTCAAAAATCTCCACGGGAAAAGGGGAAGTGTGTGGGAAAAATAAATGTAAATTAAAAATTTACATTCAATTGAGAGTTTATTGGATAAAAAGAGGTCTCCAAAAAGCTGGAGATTCGTCACATGAGGGTGATGTGACAAGTCCAAGGTTCTAGAAGCCTTAGGCACATGTAAAATGACATGTCACATTTGCATGGGGGATGAGGAAGACCTTGGGAAGACCAAAGTGAATTAAAAATTCACATGGGGAAGAGAGGAACCTTGGTTAAATAAATGTGAATTAAAAATTCACATGGGGAAGGGAGTCCAGGCTAAAAATGGTAAGTGGGAAGGTTGACCAGAAAAGGTAAGCTAAATGTGGCTAATGATTCTGATTAAGGTTGTACAAACACATGATTAAGATAATTAATGAGGGATTAGAGGCAAGTGGGAGATTATGGAGGATGTGACACTTAATATTGATTAAGTGGTGCACATCCTAATCACAGATTAATTAATTTAATCCGGATTAGAAGAGGGTTATGGAGAATGTGACAAGGAGAGAGAAAAAAAGGAATTAAAAATTGGTTTTAATCCAAATAGGTTAAATGACCAAATTAAATAATTTTTCATGTTTATTTAATTTAGAGAAGGAAAGGGAGTAAGGTAAAGTATTTAATTTATTTAATTACATACTTTAAGAACCTTAAGCAGAAAATGAAATAATGATTAAATAAATTATTTAATCACTATTAATGGAATAGACGAATATGATAGACAATTTTGATCATATGGAAGTGATCAAATTTGGATGTCTATAATATCTACCAGAGCATTTCATCAAATAGTTCATTGCCTTGCTGCTATGGCTAAAAGCCTAAAACAGGTGCTTTCGAACAAGCTATGGATGCTTGGAAAATATCTGTCAAAGCATAATAGTAAGCAATAGCATAGACAAGGCAGTGAATTGTTTGAAAAAATGCCTCAAAGAAATGTGGTTTCATGGTGATGGAAGGCCATGACAAGCCATAGACAAGGCATTGAACTGTTTGAAAAAATGCCTCAAATAAATGCGGTCTCATGGTGATGGAATGCAATGAGAATAATCACCATGAGACTGCATTTCTTTCAGGCATTTTTTCAAACAATTCACTGCCTTGTCTATGCTACCACATTTTTCATACATGTCTACCAAAGCATTTTCCAAACAATTCACTGCCTTGCTGCTATGGCTAAAAGCCTAAAACAAGTGCTTTCGAACAAGCTATGGATGCTTGGAAAAAATATATTAAAGCATAATAGTAAGCAATAGCATAGACAAGGCAGTGAACTGTTTGAAAAAGTGTGGTCTCATGGTGATGGAATTCCATGATGAATGTGTATGGCTATGGATTGTCAAGGCATTCCATCACTATGAGACCACATTTCTTTGAGGCATTTTTTCAAAAAGTTATTTTCCTTGTTTATGCTACGACATTTTTCATACATGTCTACCAAAGCATTTTATCAAATAGTTCACTGCCTTGCTGCTATAGCTAAAGGCTTAAAATAGGTGCTTTCAAACAAGCTATGGATGCTTGGAAAAAGTCTATCAAAGCATAATAGTAAGCAACAAGCTATAGTCTGATTGTTTTTTTTCACATGGAAATCAACACAATTTTATTCGCATTTTTTTGCAGGTTTTAAAAGCATTTTTTTGCCAATTTTTTAGTTTTTTTCGATTAGACGAGAAGTTTCTAAGCATCACAGTGTCCGAGTAATAGCATGCTGAGGTTCGTAGCCATTTTGCACTTTGGACCCTTAAGGGATTGATCCAGTTGAACGTAACTCATAGCGATTCCACGTGTTTGGGTACGAAAGAGGACCATGCCTAGCATAAGAATACCTATTCAGATGCATTGGAACAATCCGTTTGGTCACACGAGCTACAGAACGAAAGTTGCACCACTTTGCAACTTTCAACTACTTGCATTTGACAACTTTTTTCTCGAGTGAAAATTCACCACCATAGGAAAATGCCTCTGAGATAGCGAAAACTAAGTGAGGTTATTGTAGAGGGGCCCAACATGATCCCATAGGATAAAATGAGAATTTTCTAAGCATCAGGGTGTCTGAGTAATAGCATGTTGAATTTCACAGCCATTTTACACTTTGGACCCTTAAGGGATCGATCTGGTTGAACGTAGCTCAGAGTGATTTCACGTGTTTGGGTGCGAAAGAGGACCATGCCTAGCGTAAATGTACCCACCCGGATGCATTGAAACAATCCGTTTGGTCACACAAGCTACAAAATAAAAGTTGTACCACTTTGCAACTTTCAACTACTTGCATTTGACAACTTTTTCCCTGAGTGAAAATTTGCTACCACAGGAAAATGCCTCTTAAATAGAAAAAACTGAGAGAGGTTACTGTAGATGGGTCCAACATGATCTTGTAGGATTAGACAAGAATTTTCTAAGCATCATGATGTTCGAGTAATAGCATGCTGAAATTTGCAGACATTTTGCACTTTTTACCCTCAAGGGATCGATCTGGTTGAACGTAGCTCAGAGTGATTATGCATGTTTGAGTGTGAAAGAGGACCATTCCTAGTGTAAATATACCCACCTAGACACATTGGAATAGTTCATTTGGTCACACGAGCTATAGAATGAAAGTTGCACCACTTTGCAACTTTCAACTACTTTCATTTGACAATTTTTTCCCGGAGTGAAAATTTGCCACCATAGGAAAAAAAATATAAGATAGCAATAACCAAGAGAGGTTATTGTAGAGGGATCCAATGTAATCTCATAGGTTCAGATAGATATTTCATAATCACCATGGTTTATGAGTAATACCCTATCAAATATTGTTGCCCTTTTACACTTTGCACCCTTAAAGGATCGAGTCGGTTGAACCATAGTAGTTGTTTTGTTGAATGTCATACCCTAAGGTATGTTAGAGATGAACTACGTTGCATCAATTTCTATAAGACATATGTTTCCCCTACCTTGTCAACCCTTCGGATTTGGCAAGCCATTGATCTCACTAGCTTGCCAATTCGGTAGGATTTACAAGGTAGGTGGTGCAAGAGCACCTAGGCACCTAGTCACAAATCTCCATGTTTGATGGTTAGAATGCACCCTTGAATTAAAAATGTGTCAAAAAGTGAGTTTGAAAGCCTAAAAGGCAACATGAAATATTGTATCTCAATGACATAATGGATTCATTAGTTTAGTTAGTAGGAAAAGTGATACAGTTGCAAATTTGTGAGTTGCATAATGCAACAAATTTGTAATTGCAATGTTATGTGTTTTGAAAAGTTGGTTTCTTGGTGGTTAGGGGAATTGATCAGTTATAGGAGGATGAGAAATTCTATTTAAATCTTGGAGAGGCTCGAGTTGTGGTTGTTGGATTGGAGGGAAAATAATAAAGCTTGGAAATTACTTTGTTTTCTCATAGTTTTACTGATTTTTCTGAGTTCCCTACCTATGTACAGGCCAAACAGGTCTTATATGTATTGAATTCCATTGAGAAACAATAGATAAATGTTCTAACTTGTGTTTGGTGTCTTGGAATTTTTTTTTTTAAAAGTTCATTTGAAGATGATTTCATCTTTGTTCCATGAAGATATTGCAAAATGTGTGAAAACTTGAAAAAATTGTCAAAATTGTCAAAGATGTCAAATTGGGTAAATGAAGGGATTTTGTTGTTTTTGAGTCTACAAGTCTTAATAAGGGTTAAATAAGGTCTAAATTACCATATTTCAGGTGTCCAAAGGTATTTAGAGTCTTAAAAGTTCAATAATTGCAAAAATGCAAAATGTTGCAAATGTTGTCAAATTTGTGTTGATTTGCAAAATTAGTCATTTAAAGGGTAATTAGGTGCAAGTTGGTTGGTTTTAAGGTGTTTATGGATTTTAAATTTTATAAGAGTCATTCTCAAGCTACAATCAAGGTTGTTGAAGGTGTAATAAATTCACAGAATATGAATACCACATTTATTTGGTGCATTTTTTGAGTTTTTTCACTATTTTTCAAAATTATTTGTTGTTGTATGGACTGTACATACCCAATCATGCTTTTAAATCTTTAGAGGTTTAATTTTTATGAGTTTTATTTGATATTCACTTGGTTTGGAGTTCTAATCTTCTGTTTTGTAAGAGAAATTCAAAAAATACAGTGTATACCCTGTTTTTTCTTTTGTGAAGGGTTTGAAAGCAAAATGATGAGTTTTTGACCAATCCACCCACTTTTTTCTCTTATAACTCACTGGATTGGTGAAAAATATATTATTCTAGATTTTTAAATGAATTTTTTATCAGAATAAAGAATTCTTGTGGTGATTGTGTGATGCCATAGGGCTAGAAATGTGAATTTTCCCTTGAAAAGTGATGGTTTTGAAGTGCTTTTCAATGAAATGTTGATGAAGTTGAGTTTTTAAGCATTTAAAATTTCAAGGAAGAACCTATGAAATGTTTTTGGACCATTTTTTTGTTTATTGAAGCCTGGGAATGAAGATTTTGACAAAACCCTTGTTTTTGCATTAGAAAAGGAGTTTTTTTTGCGTTGGGAGTGTTTCTGACCATACAGGTGCAAACTAGTGCTGGATTCTGTAGTTTTGGACCATTTAATTTGCTTCCCCAAGGTTCCAATGTGATTGGATAAGTTTGAAGGGTACTTCCTTTATTAAATTGACCTATTTTCCTTGATTTTCCCATGGTGAGTGTATTGGAAGTCTAAACTGGTCCAAAGGAGTTATACTTGATCTTGAGGTATGTTGTGTAAGTCCTTAATGGGTGCCTAAATCCATCATTTAATTTAAAATTATTTTGGGAAAGTTGGGTGAAAAGTCTCTTGAAGCTGTTTAGTATTACTTGTAGAGAGAGTGTACCTGACAAGTGGATTTGTGAAGTTCTTTTGAATTTTCTTTGGATTTTGGGTTGATCATCTTATATTTGTCATTTTAATTTGATCTCCACCCTGGGTCTGCATCACTTATTCAACTCCTCCTAAGACCTTAGACTCAAAAACAATAAAAAAATTGCTTTCACCCATCTTGACATGGACTGACCATTTATTACATTGTATCATATTTTAACATATTTTGCAATTTCCTTATTGCATAATGTTCAAAAGACCTTACTAATATGCCTTTCTACAATTATATTAAACATTATTTCATTCTTACTAATAAATCCACACGTTTTTCCTTGAAGACAACTTTAAATGTAAAGCATGAAGCATTACAACTAATTTTAAATGTAATATACACATTTAATTGAGGCATATATTAAGGAATATACACATTTGCATGTATTAATTTCTCATAATTTTAGTATATCAAAAAATAAACCAAGTTAATGACAAATATTACAATAGTGATGGAAGAACATCTTGAAAATCTCCCCATTTATCAATACTTGTAGCAATATATGCAAGGAAATAATCCTCCCATTTCCAGCACAGATCATGAAATATATTGTACTTGAGAAGAAACAAAAGGAGTTGCTGCCTAGTTTCATTTTTCCATTCCACCTTAGCTGGCCTAGCTATTTGCATTCCAAAAAACTTGCAAAAGCCTCTCAATCTTAGACATAGACTCACATAAAAATCATTAAAAGAGAAATAACTAAATAATTTCAATCATACATCTGACAAGACCTACTATCACCTTCATGGATGCTAGATAAGGAGGTCGATTGAAGGTCCTACAATGGTGATGTGCCCCTTCACTACTTTATCATCTCTCGATGACCCTATGTATAAATTTCAAATATATCATTGAGAGGCTTAACATAAAACATGTAGCATATAAGAATCTGATAAATCTAGGAGATGGAAAAGAAAGAGAAGATTGACAACCAGAAAATGCACCAGCAATCGATGTTTCTCATACCACTGAACACTTGCACCACCAACTGATGTTGTTCTTTTCTTATATACTTTGACAAACTTCAGTATTACCTACAGTTACAATCAGAAAAGGATCAATGACAGTCAATAAATGCATATGACATCAAACAGTAATCGTGAAAAAGCCTTATTGCAAGGTGTTGGTCCAAAAGAGTGATCAATAACATGACTTTACAAATTCAATGTGCATACTTACAAATCAATCCAATGAACCATCTGGGTCTTCTCTACTCTTTATTGTGTTGAGTATTGCCTCATGGTCAGACTCACGCACTTTCCACAAGTTCTTGTTCGCAGGTCTACCCTTATATTTGATCAAATGAACGTTGGTGGCGATGACAAGGTTCAAATAGTGAAGAATTTTTTGATGCGTGTCGAAGTCCTCAAACAACCAAACTACAAAATTCTTAACTGGATACCTTTGAAGCCATGTTCTAGTAACAACCACCGAACTTGTAGGATATTCTATGTTTTCTTCATCTATAACTAGGGACTCCAATTTCTTTTTGGCCTCGATACAACGACACAGGTAATAATCTATACCCTCTTCATTGTCTTCATCTTCAATCACGGCATAAACGTGCCTTGCATTGATATGTTCATCTTATTAGATTTATTTACTGAGCAACATAATAAAACTTGTAAGTAAGATATATTACCTGGTTCTAGTAGGTCCGATACATGATCAAAGTTAATGGATGATTGCATCTCCATGATTTGTAGAGCCGTCAAGAGCTGATAAGTGTCAAGTGGGGTTAGACTTCTTACAGACCATTCGTCAACCCACTTTGTTGACTCACAATCATTCCATGATTGAAGTGTACATGCATAACAAAATCATGCCATCTTCCTTGTATGGATAGTCCCTGTACCTGCATTGGAGCTTCTAAAAGAGTGTAGCTCACTCGATCCTGTTAGTGTACAACAATCCTCATATTTTGTAATGTTAGTATCATCTACTAAATGAAAAAATCTACGAACTAAAGAATTACCTTCACTACCTGGACCCATTGCACCATTGCACCACTAGACAATTGAACTTGCATATGTCAAATTTACACTGTTTGTGTACTTTAACTCTTCTCATGCTAGGGATCTTTTGATACATGCACCTGCTCCATCATGCTCCCCCTTTCCACGCCCGGCCTCTAAGAAGTTCCACATATGTTGAACACCACTAATTGTATGCATCCTACTCAACCAGTAAAAAATTTTGGTGTTCTTGAACTGTGATGTACAATTATCTGACCATATGATATGATGACTAAATGATATGCCCCTGCTAGCCAGATCAGCGTAAAACATATGAAAGCAACCTTGAACAAACTCTGAGGAATGTGTGCAATCATCACTGATGTAAAAGTGATACTCCCTCAATACTTTCTTATTTTCCTTTGTAATATTATTTGCATGAATGAATTCTATATGCACAAATATAGCAACCTGGATGGATTTGTAGTACTGTGATTGCACCTCATTCTGTGGTTGTAGTGTGTAGTTCTCAACGAAGTCGACAACTAAAACAATATGACGAAGTGGAAATGTGTCCTTGCATAACTTGAACTGTGAGTCCAACCATTGTGCTCTGTGTGTATGCGTTGCATAATCATAGACCACTTGATCATGAAAAATTCCCATAAACTGATACACTGGAATCTTATCACTGACCAATTCACACTTCTTTGCTTCTTTCCCATCTTTTAGACTATATGGCACTGTCTTATATTTGCCA
The DNA here is from genome assembly GCA_007115665.2 of Sequoiadendron giganteum. Classification (NCBI taxonomy): domain Eukaryota; kingdom Viridiplantae; phylum Streptophyta; class Pinopsida; order Cupressales; family Cupressaceae; genus Sequoiadendron; species Sequoiadendron giganteum. The sequence goes on from CM021103.1 coordinate 486,193,096, forward strand.
AATTCCACAATTTTGTCTCCAATTGTGTGTGTACTAGCCATGTGTTGGCAAATTGGAAAATGTTTCATTCCACCACAATGATCACATGTGCCATCCAAACATGATTTTTTGTAAAAAAATTGACCATCCTCTCTTTCACATAAAATGGAAGACAAAAATTTCCTTGAAAATTTAGGTGGAGGCATTGTGTTACATTCCTACAAAACATTGTCAGTATGCATATCTACACATATATGTCAATAAACATCATAATGGTTATAAAACTCAATATGAACCCTACAACAAGTAGTGTGTGTGTGATTTATTTTGACATAAAAAGGCTTTAGCATTTCAAAATACCTTTGACATATTTTAATTTCAGGAAACATCTGTACAAAATTAGCAAAAAATTGGATTTGAGCAGTATCCAAATAATGCATTGGATGTGGCTCATGGTTTTTACTACCAATTCTCCTTCTTACAACATCTCTTTGATTAGGAGAGGTCCTTGTGTTATCCTTCCAATAATTCACAATTAAAGATATCAAGCCTTGAGCAATTCTTGTGTCTTTTCGTGGCACTCTACCCAAAAATGCCCATAACTCATTGCTATTTGGATTCTCCACTCTTTCACGCTTTCCTTTGGCTCTCATTAGAGATGATCTACTTATTTTCAAAGACTTACTTGCCTTTGTAAGGTTCACCTTGTTCCTTGTTTGACTGCTTAACAGTGTTGTTATCATCACACGTCGTGTGGCACAACTATCCTTCGTGCATGAGGTAGAACCCATGCTCTCCTGTGCACTCATCAAGTTCTTTACAATGGAATTTTCACTTGATTCATTCAAAACTCTTATCCCAAGATCCTTGATGGTGGGCCTAAATTTGAGTTGCCTCATCATTTCAACAAATAGTTGGCATCTTCCACCCTCACTTAGCTTCACAAAAAACAAAATCCATATCCTTTGTGCATATCTTTGACATGTACATTTTGGAATCTTATTAGGCATCCATTTCAAAACATTGAAATCAATATCAATAAAAAATGTAGGTTTCCTATGCAAAACTCTAGGAGGAGTTCTCAAATGTAAATTTGTGTCAATATTGGGAAAGTCAACAACATCGGGGATAGATCGTGTACCTTCAATTGGAGGTGCAATTGATGGAATACCTTGAGATTAACATGTAAACGATATTGTACCTCCAACTTGAGATGTTGTTTGTGGAGTGCCTTCAAATAGATATGTGTTTGCTGATGTACTTTCAAAATGAAATGTTTTTGATGGTGTGTCTTCAATTGGAGATGTGATTTCCGGTGTACCTAGAAAACCACATGTTGTCAATATGTCTTCAACTGGAGATGTGCATTGAGCTTCACCTATGGTTGATGACGTGCCCCCAATTTTTTTATCCACTCATGTCCTTCCACGAACTTTCCTCATTCATGCCCTTTATTTTTCCAATTTGACATCTCTCTTAGATTGCATGGGAATTTCTGGTTGTATGGGCTACAATTCCTTTGCTTCACGAGCTACATTTTTTTATTCTCTTCTCCTTCCATTTTTAGTTGCACGTTCTTCTGGTGTTAGAGGCTTCGGTCATTTCCTCATAATGACCTTCAATGCTACATGTTCACAAACACACACAAAACAAAATTAAGTAATGCATTTTACAAAAATATTGATATCGCTTATTACATTGCATTAAATATGAAACACACCAAAGCATTTTATGAAAGAAGGCACCGAGTTGTTTGGAATTATCAAACATGTCTATGCTACACAATATTTTTCATACATGATGGAGTTAGATGTCTGTAGGGTTAGATATTAGAGTAGGGATTTTGAGTGTGTTTGAAGAGTTGGAAAAGTACCTAGAGGCTGATGCAACACATGTAGGGATCCACAATGAACTTGTTCAAAGATTTAGAGGAAGGCTCTTAATAGACTTACACACAACTTGATCACTTAACTTACCAAGAAACACCATTTTTGATGCAAAGATGGGTGGAAACCATTCAATACAACAAATCAATGAGAATCAATTAGATTCCAAAGCAAAACCAGATGTTCAACTGAAAATCCCAACTTCTACTAAGCTTTCCCTTGTAGCGGTTCAAGGGCCTTTTCACCAATATTTTCCAAAACACTTGACAAAATCAGGGATGATTAAGATACCCATTTTCAAGTTATAAAACATAGGTAAACCCCAACATCAACTCCTTTGGACCAACATTGACTTCCAATAGACCCACCTTGGAAAAGCCTATTCAATTGGCCTAATTTACAAAGAGAGTACCTTTTAAACACTACATCTTCACTCAAAATCCTCAAAAAGAAGTATTTTATGTGTCAAAACCTCCAATTTCTTGATTTGTTTCCAGGTCAAAGACCTCTAGACCCCTAATACACCAAACCCTCAATTTCAAGAAAAATACTTGGGGTTTTAATGAAACTCCTATCTCCCAGACCTGCTAGACCCATACAAAGCACCAAACACACTTACTAGACCCTACACATGGTGAATAATACATTACGTAGATAGTCCTTCCCACATTTTTTCAAAACACCACTTGAAGCCCTAATTTTCACCATGAAAAGACCCTGCTATAGTCCTAGAACATCATCCCAAACACCCAACCTTGACACCACAACATTCTAAATAGGTTAGCCATGTATTTTAAAAGTTAGAGGACCCATTCCACAAGTTACAGTAGGTAGAAAAATTTTAATGGGTCGAATTACATAATGAAACCCCTCAATCCAAGAACACTGTGAAAGTAGGTAGCAACAGTAAAAACAATATAAATTTCGCTATATAAAGAGTTAGAACCTCTAAATAGATGAAAATGAAAGCTAATTCATTAATCTACAACATCCAACTAGTTTCATATCATCTTAGAGTCCGTAGAGGCCGTACAACAACAAGAAAAGTGAGAGAAACCAGTAAATTTCTAGGAAATAATGTTCTTCTTGATAAAAAAAATGGGGTACAAATCAACCAACAACCTCTCCTTCGAGGAATTGAAGGTTATTAAACATATTTTGATTTCATTCCAACTCCCTTGAACTCTGCAACTTTTGCATCTTTTCGCAACTTTTCTGACCACATTTAGCAAAATTGCAAGCTATGACACAACTGAACTCCCTTAGCTCTAAATACATTATAAAATGGTCTAATTGACCTTACTGAACACAATATACTCAAAATTAACTAAAATCCTAGCATTTGACCATGCTCACTAAAAGATGTAATTTTTGACAAAATTGAGCTTACAAGGTGCTCCTGCACTAGAGGCTTGGAACATTGATTTTGAAGTTGTGGACCTTTTGACTAGCATTATTGAACTTGAACTTTATAAAGGTTATGATGAACAATTCACGGATTAGAGTTTCTATTAATATTGAGTTTATTTCATTTGGTTAGGAGTAATTGTTGTATGAATACAATATTTCGAGCAATAGACTTACATATGGTGAGTTTTGTTAAAATCTTCCAAAGGTTTAGAATGGTAGTCATCTTGAAAAGCATAGCTTGTTATTTATGGATGATCTTTGTTTTGTTTTAGATGTGAATTGGTCAGTTCAACATTGAATTGAGGTTTTTGAGATTGAAGATTGTTTGAAACTGGTCTAATTAAATGATTGTTGAAGGTTTTGTCTCCCTGCTCTGCATCACTAACTTAGGGTATAAGTTGTTGCCACCTAAATGAAAAGTAGAGACTCTTGTGTTTATTTTTCTCAAAACAAAATTTTTGATTGTCAACGAAGTCATGAAGAATATGAATTCAAAGAAGGGTTTGTGATGCTATATCTTATAATTATTCACTATTCCTTTGGCAATGAGGTAGCTTAGAAAGACAATAAGCATTCTCAATTGGAAAAAATTTCCCATTTTTTAATTTATTAGAAAGGTAAAATGGTATGAATGAATGGAAACTTGCATTAACAACTATGTCAACTCACTTGAATTTATCTAAGCACATGTTCAATGAAGGTGAATTTCTTATGGAAAAAAAAAATTAATGGACACTTGCATTAACATTGATGAAAGCTATTAGGTTTTCCAAATTAATTGAAAAAGAATGAAATATAGTGAATTCCACTAGCCATGTTGGAAATGGACTACTATAAGTAATGCAAATAGAATTCATAAGTAAATTTATGTTAACTAAATGTCATGTTTTTAATTTTTTTGTTCTTCAAACTCATAAAAATTGAGCTTTTTTATGCAAATCCCATCTAATTCAATGTTGAATTCTATGTCCAATTGTTATGATTAATAAAATCATTAAGGAAATTTAGTTTATATTGTCAAAAACAAACAAATATACTAAATATAAACATTTCAATTTACCAAAATAAATATATTACCTCAGATAATGTAAAATGATGTAGAAACTTCAAAATGTCTTCTTCTGTGTTGTCTACCATGCATATCGGTGGTAAAAAGGTGATGGATCAAGCATAGATTGGCACAATATGAAGTCAACTACATAAAAAAGGGGTTTCTGACTCGGATAAAGCGTTGAACCAGACAACTTCACAAGAATGTGGGCCTGAATCACGGGGTCAAGCCTTATTTTACCGTTTCAAGGTAAAAACACATTTGGCGCTCACCAAATTTGGAGAGCGCCAAATATGTTTTTTTGAAAATGAGAGACCTAAGAGAGAGGGAGAGAGACAAAGTGGGAGAGAGATAGAGGGAGTGAGAGGGAGAGAGGGAGAGAGTGGGAGAGAGAGAGAGGGGGGGTAGGAGGGAGAGACTTGAGAGAGAGAGAGGGAGAGGGAGAGGACGTGGGAGGGATAAACCTAAGAGAGAGAGGGAGAGAGAGGGTGGGAGGGAGACACTTGAGAGAAGGAGAGGGAGTCAAAGTGGGAGAGAAGGGGTGGGAAGGAGAGACCTAAGAAATTAGGGTGGGAGGTAAGTGAGGCTTGATAGAGAGGGAGTCAAACTAGGATAGAGGGAGTGAGTGAGAGAGACAAAGAGAGGCCTAAAAGAGGGAGAGGGGATAGAAGGAGAGACTTGAGAGACAAAGAGGGAGGGAGAGTGGGTGGAAGGGTGAGAATTGAGAGAGAGAGAGGGAGAGGGAGAGAGATTGGGAGACAGATAGAGGGCATGAGAGAGAGAGGGACTTGAGAGAGAGAGGGACTTGAGAGAGATGGAGAGGTAGACAAAGACAAATAGAGGGAGTGAGATAGGGAGGGAGTGGAAGAGAGATAGAGGGAGTGACTGTGAGAGGGAGAGGGGGTAGGAGGGGGAGACTCAAGACAAAGAGAGATAGAGGGAGAGGGGGTAGGATGAAGATACTTGAGAGAGAGAGAGGGAGAGGGGGTGAGAGGGAGAGACCTGAGAGAGAGGGAAAGAGACAGAGTGGGAGAGAGTGAGAGAGAGGGAGTGTGTGTGTGTGTGAGAGAGAGAGGGGGGATGGAGATACCCAAGAGAGAGTGAGAGAGAGAGGGAGAGAGATAGAGTGAGTGAGAGAGAGGGAATGGGAGAGAGATAGAGGGAGTGAGTGAGTGATAGATCTAAGAGAGGGATTAGGGTAGAGAGTTTAATTGGTTTTAAGGGTTTAAGTGTTTAGGGATTAGGGTTCAGGGTATTGGGTAGAAGGTAGAAGGTAGAGGGTAGAGGGTAGAGGGTTTAAGGGTTTAGGATTTAAGGGTTGAGGGTTGAGGGTTTAGGGTATAGGGTTGAGTGTTTAAGGTTTTAAGGGTTGAGGGATTAGGGAAGAGAAGGTGGGGTGTATGGAGGGAGAGATGGAGGGAGAAGTGAGATAGAGATAAGGAGAGAAGAGGAGGGAGGGACAAAGATAGATGATGGTTGAGGATCCAATGTATAGGGTAGATGGTTGAGAATTGAAGGTATAGGGTTGAGGACCTATAGGGTTGATGGTTTAGGGTATTGGGTTGAGGGTATAGGGTTTAAGGGAGATGGGAGAGAGATAGATGGATTGAGTGAGTGAGAGAGAGACCTCAAAGAGGGAGAGGGGTAGGATGGAGAGGCTTGAAAGAGAGAGGGAGGGAGTTTGAGAGAGATAGAGGGAGGGAGGGTTAAGGGTAGAGGGTAGAGGGTTTAATGGTTTAGGGTTTAAGGGTTAAGCGTTAAGGGTTTAGGGTTTAGGGTTTAGGGTAGAGGGGAGAGAGATAAAGGGAGTGAGTGAGTGTGTGAGAAAGAGAGACCTGAGAGAGGGAGAGGGGGAGAGGGGGTAGGAGGGAGAGTCTTGAGAGAGAGATGGAGGGAGTGGGAGAGAGATAGAGGGTAGAGGGTTAAGGGTAGATGGTTAAGGGTAGAGGGTAGAGGGTTTAAGGGTTTAGGGTTTAAGGGTTAAGGGTTTAGGGTTTAGGGTTTAGGGTTTAGGATAGATAGATGGAGTGAGTGAGTGAGAGAGAGAGAGACCTGAGAGAGGGATAGGGGGTAGGAGGGAGTGGGAGAGAGATAGAGGGTAGAGGGTTAAGGGTAGATGGTTAAGGGTTGAGGGTAGAAGGTTTAAGGGTAGAGGGGTGTGTTGGTTCTCAAAAGTGCAAGTTTTAACCAAAAGAGTTTTCCAAGCTCTTACAACACTTTTGGCCAACGTACAAGGCCAATTGATGCAATTGTACCTTCTGCTCTTTAGGTTCTGTAGGACCTAGGTGGGTGTACCTATATGAATAATGCATATTGAAATGTATTTCATGTTCAAACAATCTATCCATAATGGAAAATGGATGTGGACAGATAAAAATCCTACAACTATTCCTACAACATAAAGGAAAGGATCTGAAAATATTTTTTGAAATGAACTTTATCTCCTAGGATATGACTGACCAGTGTTTTCTATCCACATGGGCAACGAAGTTAAAAATATCAAGAATTCTAAATGTTCCCCTTTTTGAACTAATTCAAGTTGTTATGCACATTTAAGGTATGAAATTCTATGACTAGCATATTATTTGACCAAATTTATGACTTGCATAAAATTGTGCTAGAATGTTTTCCTACCAGGTTCTTCTTCAACCATCCAAATAAAATCCTAAAGTCACTATGACTTGTTTAAAAGGATTTAGTTCTGCCTTGCAGACACCAAGTAACTAAATCACACAAAGTGAAAAATACACTGCGATAAATCAGAAATATACTTTATATATTGATTTAAATGACTTAAAAAAATTCTAATTGGAGACAACCAGATAGGAAATACATAAATTATAGCATCTCAACAACTAAAATTATAAAAGATGTCACCAATTAATTAATGTTTTCTCCATTACAATCTGTTTCAACAAAAATTGTTCATTAGTCCCCTATTCTGTCTTTCACAAAAAGTTATCTCTCTTCTCCCTCTTCTTTTCTAACTAAATTCTTTCAAAATATTTATATAGTATATGCTAAGATTCGTGACCCTTCAATTTCTTGTGCAACCGTCTAATATTCATTAATCAAAAATTAAAATATTTAATTAATTTTCCTTTATCGGTCTTCACTTTTACCTCCAGTGGTACAACGGGGCTTTCACTTTGATTTGGTCTGCTTATCAGTTACTTCCTTATCGCTCAATTGCCCACTCATTATTTTGGCTCTATAGTATTACGGTGACCACCCAGTTACTTACTGCCTTACCGTGGTTATCATTTATCCCTTTGGCAGTATAGCGGTAGCCATTTCTCTATCCACTCATTTCCATCTACTTCCTTACCAGGATTACCACTTTCACCGGTTACAGTATAGCGGTAAACACATACCAACCACTATGTTGCCACTGCCTGCCCACTAACCACTTACCATGTTGCCACAGTATCCATCCTGATCGGTGGCAGTACCGCAGTATCTCTTTGGACTGCTTCCTCATTAGTTGTCTCACCATTCACCGTGCCACTACGGTTATCATTTATCCCTCTGACTGTATAGCGGTAGCCGTTTCTCTAACCGCTCATCTCCATCCACCACCTTACCGTGATAACTGATTATCGACTGCTACATTACCACTGCCTGCCCACTAATCATTCACAGTTGCCTCGGTATCTCTTCTCACCACTTATCGTGTGACCGCGATCTCCAAACTGACTGGTGGCAGTACTACAGTATCTCTTCGAACTGCTTTCGCGCCGGTTATCTCACCATTCATGGCACCACTGTGGGTTATGTGTTTACCACCCACGGTTGCGCGGTAAACATTTTTTATGAATACGGTGAAAGCTTATAAATGGTAGACAAATGGCAGTAAAAGATATTCAAACATAAGGGATGAGAGAAATGAATTATTAAGAAAAAGAATAGTGAAATATTAGGAATTAAATGGGGGTTAAATGTGAGGGCCATATAGGCCAAAAATGGGGCAGTGGAACAAGGATAAATATATTGAAGCATTGTAAAAGGGGGTTAATGATATTTTATGAAAAAAATAGTGAAAACATTATGTTCAAAATGGGAAAAAACCCTAGGGTTTTCCATGGAAATTTTGGATTCTAATAGGGAGAGACATAGAAGGAGTGAGTGCGTGAGAGAGACTTGAGAGAGGGAGAGGGGGTAGGAGGGAGAGAATTGAGAGGGAGAGGGAGAGGGAGTGGGAGAGAGATAGAGGATAGAGGGTTTTAAGTGTTTAGGGTTTAAAGGTTAAGGGTTTAGAGTTAAGGGTAGAGAGGGGAGAGAGAGAGAGAGAGGGAAAAGGTGGAGATATTGAGAGAGAGGAGGTAAGGAGGGAGAGACAAATAGGTATAGAGGGACAAATAGGTAGAGATAAGTATATATGAAAGCAGAGATATAGGGAGAGGTAGGAATGGAGAGAGAGCTGAGACAAAAACAAAGACAGGTCTAGGTAGATAGAGGGGAAGGAGATAAGGAGAAGTAGAGAGTAGAGTTAAGGTTAGAGGGTAAAGTGTTTAAGGTTTTAAGGGTTAAGGGTAAAGGAGATAGAGATAGGAGTTAGTGAGAGAGAGAGAGGGAGGGAGTGGAAAAGAGATAGAGGGTAGAGGGTTAAGAGTAGAGGGTACAGGGTAGAGGATGGAGGGGAGAGAGATAGAAGGAGTGAGTGAGTGAGTGAGATAGAGACCTCAAAGAGGGAGAGGGGATAGGAGGGAGAGAATTGAGAGAGAGAGAGGGAGGGAGAGAGGGAGTTGGAGACAAATAGAGGGTAAAAGGTAGAGGGTAGAGGATTTAAGGGTTTAGGGTTTAAGGGTTAAGGGTTTAGGGTTAAGGGTGGAGGGGAGATAGATAGAGGGAGTGAGTGAGTGAGAGAGAGAGAACTGAGAGAGGGAGAGGGGGTAGGAGGGAGATACTCAAGAGAGAGGGAGGGGGAGGGATTTGGAGAGAGATAGAGGGTAGAGGGTAGAGTTTTTAAGGGTTTAGGGTTTAAGGGTATAGTGGAGAGAGATAAAGGGAATGAGAGAGAGAGAGTGAGGGATCGGGAGAGAGATAGAGTGTAGAGGGTTAAGGGTAGAAGAGAGAGACATAAAAGGAGTGAGTGAGAGAGAGAGACCTGATAGAGGGAGAGGGGGTAAGAGGGAGAGACTTGATAGAGAGAGAGGGAGGGAGGGAGTGAGAGAAAAATTAAGGGTAGATGGTTAAGGTTATATTATAGAGGGTTTAAGGGTTTAGGGTTTAAGGATAAGGATTTAGGTTTAGGATTTAGGGTTTAGGGTTTAGGCTATTTAGGGTAGAGGGAGAGATAGAGGGAGTGAGTGAGTGAGAGAAATACCTAAGAGAGAGAGAGAGAGGGTAGGAGGGAGAGTCTTGAGAAAGAGAGGGGGGATGAGGGAGAGTCTCAATTTCTCCCATACCTCCCTCTCTCAAGTCTCTCTCTCCTACCCACTCTCCCTCTCTCAGTTCTCTCTCTCTCAGTCACTCCCTCTATCTCTCTCCCCTCCACCCTTAACCCTTAAACCATCTACCCTCTAACCTTAACCATCCCTCCCTCTTTCTCTCTCCCACTCCCTTCCTCTCTCTTTCCTAAGTCTCTCTCTCCTACCACATCTACCTCTCTTAGGTCTCCCTCTCTCACTCACTCCATCTATCTTTCTCTCCTCTACCCTTAACCCTTAATCTTCTATCCTTAACCCTTAAACCATTAAACCCTTGACCCTCTACCCTTAACCCTAAACCATAAAATCTTAACCCTTAAACCGTAAACCCTCGACCCGATACCCTTAACCCTCCCTCCCTCTATCTCTCTCGAACTCCCTCCCTTCCTCTCTCTCTCTTAACCCTCTCCCTCCTACCCCCTCTCCCTTTTTTAGGTCTCTCTCTTAGTCACTCCATCTATCTCTCTCCCCTCTACCCTTAAGACTAAACCCTAAACCCTTAACCCTTAAACCCTCTACCCTCTACCCTTAACCATGCCTCCCTCTATCTCTCCCCCACTCCCTCTCTCAGGTAGAGGGGAGAGATAGAGGAAGTGACTAAGATAGAGAGAGACTTGAGAGAGGGAGATGGGGTAGGAGGGAGAGAGAGATAGAGGGAGGAAGGGTTAAGGGTAGAGGGTAGAAGGGTTAAGGGTAGAGGGTAGAAGGTTTAAATGTTTAGGGTTTAGGGTTAAGTGTAGAGGGGAGAGAGAGAGAGGGAGTGAGTGAGAGAGATACCTGAGAGAGGGAGAGCATGTAGCAGAGATAGTCTTGAGAGAGAGAGAGAGAGAGGCAGTGGGAGAGAGATAGAGGGTAGAGCGTAGATGGTTTAAGGGTATAGGGCTAAGAGTAGATGGGAGAGACATAGGAGTGACTGAGTGAGAGAGAGACTTGAGAGAGGGAGAGGGTTTAGGAGGGAGATGGTTGAGAGAGAGAGGGTAGAGGGTTTAAGGGCTAAGGGTTTAGGGTTTAGGGTTTAGGATTTAGGGGGGAGGGGGGAGAGAGGGAGTGACTGAGAAAGAGAGACCTAAGAGAGGGTAGAGGGTTTAAGAGTTTAGGGTTTAAGAGTTAAGGGTTTAGGGTTTAGGGTTAAGGGTATAGGGGGAGAGATAAAGGGATTTAGTGAGAGAGAGAGAGGGAGGTAGTTAGAGAGATATAGAGGGTTGAGGGTTAAGGGTAGAGGGTAGAGGGTTAAAGGTAGAGGGGAGAGAGATAGGAGTGAGTGAGTGAATTAGAGACCTAAGAGAGGGAGAGAGGGTAGGAGTTAGAGACTTGAGAGAGACAGAGGGGGAGGCAGGGAGGGAGTGGGAGAGAGATAAAGGGTAGAGGGTTTAAGGGTAGAGGTGAGAGAGATAGAGGGAGTGAGTGAGTGAGAGAGAGAGAGACCTGAGAGAGGGAGAGGGGGTAGGAGGAAGATTCTTGAGAGAGAGAGAGAGGGAGTGAGTGGGAGAGAGATAGAGGGTAGATGGTTTAAGGGTTTAAGGGTTAAGGGTAGAGGGTAGATCAGAGAGATATAGGAGTGAGTTAGTGAGAGAGACAGACTTGAGAGAGGGAGAGGGGGTAGAAGGGAGAGACGTGATATAGAGAGAGAGAAAGAGAGAGAGGGAGTGGGAGAGAGATAGAGGGTAGAGGGTTTTAAGGGTTTAGGGTTTAAGGGTTAAGGGTAGATGGGAGAGAGATAGAGATACTTGAGAGAGGGAGAGGGGGTAGGAGGGAGATAGAGAGAGAGAGAGAGAGGGAGGGTGGGAGGGAAAGAGAGAGAGAGGGGAGAGATAAGGAGATGTGAGAGAAAGATGAGGGAGGGATATATATGTAGGTAGAGAGAGTTGATATAGAGATAGAGAAGAGAGGGAAGGAGAGAGGGGAAGGGAGGGATAAGTTAGAGAGAGAAGAAGGAAGGTCGATATATTGAGCAAGGGAAGGACAGAGAGAGAGGGAGAGAGAGAATGAGGTATAGAGGGATAGGT